>BJCM01162804.1:0-24558 GCA_018326385.1 Flaveria bidentis
AGAAGCCTCTAAGTTCGTACTCCAAGTTCATAGAACGCTGTAGATCGATTCCTAATCGATTCTTGACGTTAGATTCAATACATTATTGTGTCTACGTGCGTTCTCACTGATTGGATCGCCAATCAAATAGGATTCCGCACTATTTGGTTTGGTTTAACACGTTAATCATTTGGTGTTTCGTTCAAATACCAGATCCTAACAATAATAACCTGAATTGAATTGATGAAGTCTCCTTGAGAAAAGTCTCTGTTTGTTTCTTTGTTTGTGAAAGAGGAATCTCTGTAGTTTTTCACAAATTGTCAATCATACATACATAAACTAAATACACATATTCACTTTATACCCCTTAAGTGTATTTCGTATTTTATAATTATCCTAAAACTTAAATAATAGACGTAATTTATAAAAAAAATATAAAGTATATTTATATACAAGTTAATATTACTGAAATTCCAACGGGGTGCATTGCAAAGGAGAAAACAAGTGGTCTAATATCCTTAATTAACAAAAGTCATCCAACTTGTTTTATATGAATTAACATATGTACATCAAATTAGAATCAATCCAAGTTAATTAGAACTTACACGATTCTAATAGTCCAGTTATGATCTAATTTAAAATCTTATAATTAAATTCCTCTAGATTGGTTAGTAATTAACTTACTAGAATAATGCTCAATTTCCAATTACAAATTTATTTACAAAATCAATAAATTATAAGTAATAACTATTAGTAAGTTATATTATTCTATTTATTATTTCACTGAATATGCACTTTCAAATTGCATACATGTAGCTAAGCATTTGTTTCAAATGATTTGGATAACTTAAACTCTCATACAATGATTCACCAAATGTCTAATAAAACTACACTCCTTAAATCCCTTTTGTCTAATTTCATATTTCACCAAAATGGTAAAACAATATCTAAATAATTTGGATACACATATGGCATGAAACAAAATCGTATAACGTTATCTAGGTCCTATAAACATAAGTGTTGAATTCATGTTGATTCAAAGTGCTGCTAGAACTATGTAAATTGTAAAGCAATCATCATATTGCTTAACTACTACATGCATGCAAAATTGATAAGGTTTTCTTTTCTTTCAAGGCATATCAAGTCCATTAGATGTCGATGAAATTAAGCTTAGGTCAAGGATCCTAAGTCAATACACCTCCTTTTAAGAATTACATATATTAGTATGACATGGTTTTACGTTTACGTAAAAAAATGAAGGATGAAGAAATAAATTTAAACATGTTTTAGATGAATTAGATAATAAAAAAACTTGGTGACATGTAAAGAAGGAAGCAAGGTAATAAAGTATACAAGAACATTCTCATCATTATCACATCTCTTTTTCTACTATTTGAATACAAATATATAGTTTACACATAATTGACAATATATATGATTACATCGATCTGGATTAACTTTTTATAGAGTAAATTACATTTTTCATCCTTTATTTTTATAGTAAATTTCAGATATTGTCCTTAAACTAAAAAATTTATAGTAATTTTCCTTTACGTTTAAATGTTGTTACATGTTTAGTCCTTTTTACTAACGGATGTTAAATGTTTTCCGTTAAGTCCAATCCTGTGCCTTACACATGATGGCAATTATGTCATTTTACTATATTAACTACTAAAAATTCTTATTGAATAAATAAAAAATAAAAAATAAAACAAAATATATATAAATCATTCTCTCTCCACTCCCCTACTCTCTCCCCCTTTTATCTCTATCTTTCTTTCTTCGACAAAAACCACCAGTCTTTCCATTGTACTACCACCACCACTAGCCACCACCACTTCCTGCCACCTCTGGTCACACCCGCCATGAACCTCTCGAACCTCCAAAGAACGGATCTGACCACCACAACCATCGTGAACCCATGGAGCATCTTCTCACTCAACTCATCCCCACCCCACCCTACACCACCAACCACAACCACCACCGGCTGCACCACCATAATAACCACCGTGAACCCAAGTGTAGAGAATATATGAAGAGGCTGATGCAACTCAAACACCCAAAATCTCTCCTGCATGCTGCACAAGTGCATTGAAGAAGAATGCTTCGGAAGTTTCACACATGCAACATAAATATTCTAAGTGTGAAATCTTTCGAGGCCAAGACAATATCTTCCGAAGCCAAAGATAAAGTCTTCCGAAGCTTCAGAAGTCTTCCGAAGCTCAACTCTTGAAGACAGATTTCTTCTGAAGACTTTTAACAACGTACTTTATCTGATGTACTTTTCCATAAAGCTGGACCCCTTTCCGCTGCAACTCTATAAAGTCACCAACTTACATGAGTTGTTGAAAAGGTCCATGCTTTTGGTAACTATACATTGAGGTCTTGAGTCTGTAACTTTCTACTTCATGTACTTTATCCTTTTTTGTAATAAATATGGATGTGAGCTATGGCATGTCATAGTCACTAGTCAAAAAACAATATGCCTTTTGACTCTACAATTGATTTTATTTTATGTCTAGTCAATTGTATCCAGCTGCCTTTCATAGTATGGCCGACTGTCGGATGTAGTATAAGTATCTCATATTCTTGAAGCTTTCTTTTATGCTTTGTAACACTTGTAATAGAACTTGAGAAAGCAATATACTGCAATCTTGAAAACCATACACTTGTGTATCTTGTTATCTTGTTCTGTCTCTTACTTAATTACTTGTGTTCTTAGTATCATATATTATGGTTAATCCAGTTCACTGTTTGATTAAGTTTAGTTTATTCTCCTCTTTGTGTTGTTGTGTTGTAAGTGACCCCCTTCACCGGTCATGCATTTGGTATCAGAGCTTACCAGGCTCTTGATATAAGATCTCACCATCTTTAGATCTCTCACACACACAAATACTAAACTTTTCAAATGGCAGCCATTTCCAAAACTGATATGAAAACTGGAAACCATGAACAAGTCCCCACTAATCACTCTTGAAGACTTTGATACCTGGTGCCTAAAAATGGAAGGTTTTATCAGGTCTCTAGACTCAAGAATGTGGGAGTCTGTTGAGAATGGACATTACATACCATACAACCCTTCTGCTACTGGTGGTGATATGATCCCCAAGGCTATGGCTGACTACTCAAATGAAGACATAAAGAGAGTAGAGATTGACCGGAAGGCCATGACAGCCCTTCAGACTACTCTTCCTAACTCTGTACACAGAGGTTTCAAGAAATGCAAAACAGCAAAGCAGGTTTCAAGAAATACAAATTTTAGAACTCGGATTAAAGATCTCATAACTAAGCTGACTGAGTGCCAGGCTGAGCTTGTGATCAGCAAAGCCAGGGCAAAAAAATGTGTTCTTGAAGAAGAGACCTTCAAGAACATGATATCCTCATCCTTGCACAACAAAGTGTGCTATCAAAACAAGTAAGGACTAGGATCAAATGAGATAGCTCCTTCACACACAATCGTGTCTGTAAGATCACCTAGGTGTGTAACTTGTCAAGATGAGCTTCCTCTCATAGATCCTTTGAGTGAAGAGGATAAAGAAGTGATAGTAAAGAATCTCTCTAAGAAGAGTGAATAAGAAGATTCTAAGAAGGGCCACTATCCTTTTGAGGAGAAGAAGAAGTCTGTGATGACCAAGTCAATGAGAAAGAACTTAATCAGAAAGAGCAAAAGAAAAGCAAGGAAGGCTCAAGAGATCAAGGCTACTTTTGACTCTAAGCAAAAACAAGTTTTCATATCTGCAGGGTTTGAAGTAGTAAAGACTGAAGACATCAACCTAAACTCTTCTTCTAAGAGTTATGGTTCATGTTCAAATCATCTCAGTACCAAGAAGAAGGCTGATCTGTTGTGTACCATTGCTACACAACGTGGACCATCCAACTCCAAGAACAGTCCTAAGCCTAAGAGGATTGTCTCAGCATCTGCAAAGATCAGGGTGGAGAAGGGATGTGACCAAAGTCAGTCTTGTTCCTAGCAGAAGGCTCTTGGGAAGAAGAAAATGGAGTGTGTCATATGTGAAAGTACTACTCATCTTGCTAAGGATTGTCCATACAATCCTAAAGGTACTCTTCATATAACCAAGTCAAGGATTCCAAGAGTTCCAAGAAGATTCAAGCTTCGGAAGGAAAATCTGTTTCCTTCGGAAGCTCCAAAACTAAAAAGAAGGCAAGTGGAAAATTGTCTTCAGAAGAAAAGTTGGTCTCGGAAGGAAGGAATACCGAAGCACTGAAGTCTGCTGCAGTGTCTGTAGAATCTTTCGAAGGTTCAGTCATCAAAACCTCCGAAGTCTCAAAAGCTTCCGAAGTATTGAAGGTCAAGTCCAAGCTTCCAAAGGTGGTGTGGAAGTCTAAGAAAGACCAAGTGACTGAAAATTCTCCATCAACAACAACTCAAGATCCTCCTAGCACAACTATAGGATCTATTACTGTTGCATTACCTTCTGTTTCTCTTAGTGAGCCCAAGACAAATAAGGCTTGAGTTTTCAAATGTAACTAATCATTTTCTTTGTGCAGGAACAACTCAAGACAAACAAGAATGTCTGGATCATTGACAGTGGCTGTTCTAGGCATATGACACGCAATAGGTCACTACTCCAGAACTTTGAAAAGATTGATGGAGGACCAGTTGCTTTTGGAGGAGATAAAGGTGGTTACATTTCTAGAAGGGGCAAGGTCAGAAATGATAAGCTCAGCATTGAAAAGGTAAACTAAACGTTCAACAAACAGTTCGTAAACTGTTCAGCGAAAAGTTCGTAAACTTTTCGGCGAAAAGTTCTTTTATGTTCGTTCGTGAGTTTCCAAATAAGGCAAATAAAGCTTGAGTTTCCAAATGTAACTAATCATTTTCTTTGTGCAGGAACAATTCAAGACAAACAAGAATGTCTGGATCATTGACAGTGGCTGTTCCAGGCATATGACAGGCAATAGGTCACTACTCCAGAACTTTGAAAGGATTGATGGAGGACCAGTTGCTTTTGAAGGAAATGAAGGTGGTTACATTTCTGGAAGGGGCAAGATCACAAATGATAAGCTCAGCATTGAAAAGGTAAACTGAACGTTCAACAAACAGTTCGTAAACTGTTCGGCGAAAAGTTCTTTTATGTTCGTTCGTTTAGTAAGTGAACAAACATGAACAAGAAAATTTCGTTCGTTTAGTTAAATGAACGAACATGAACACAAACCGTCTCCGTTCATTTAGGTTCGTGAACATTCAATAGCGTGCTCATTATGTTCGTTAATGTCTGTTCGTGAACGTTTGATAATGTGTTCGTTTATGTTCGTTAATATGTTTGATTATATTCTTAATTTTTATGTTAGTTATTTTTATGACAATTATGTCAAGTGTTTTTGGATATTTATGTTATGTGTTTATTTATTATTGATAAATTTTGTGATGAAAATCCTAATTTTAATTTAAAATTTTTACTTTAAAATAAATACATGATCATTTGTATTTGTTTGTGTTTATAGACTTCTTTGTGTTCTTCATGGCATGAACCTTTTTTTTTGTTTTCGTTTGACATTTTTTGTGCATGTTTGTGTTCGTTAAGTGTTCGTGAACAGTTAATGAACAAGAGCTTTGTTCGTGTTTGTTCGTGTTTGTTCAGTTCGTTTGCAACCTTAAATAGCTTCCATTAAATTTTAATTATAGCTTGAACTTCAATAGAGTTTTTAAGAGTTAATTACATAAATGGTCTATATTGTTTATCTAAAATAACAAGTTTGGTTACTAGGGTTTTTTGTAACAAATTAGGGTATTGTGTTTTACTTTTTGTAATGAATTAAGGTATTAAGGGTAACAAATGTTAGTTTATCTGTTAAATTCAAATAAAATGACTAAAATACTCTTTGGGGACTATTTTGACCATTATTGTAATTAAATATAACTTAAAAAAACTCAACCCCCTTTACCCATCAGCCACCATCACCACCATCTACCCACTATCACTACCATCTACCTACCATCACCACCACTTATCCACTATCACCACCATCTATCCCCGTAAGCTACCATCTAGCCACCATCACCATCGTTTGTCACCATCGGCATGTCCAACGGTTCACAATAAACCATCATAGAAAATCTTATAATTATCAAAAAAGTAAACCACCACCATCGGGCACCATCACCATTTGAAATTGATGTGTTAATGATGGTGGGGGTGAACTTAAATGTTGTTCGAGCCTTGTTTTGAAGCATTGAACATTCAATTCAGAAGTTAATAAGAGAAATAGAAGGGGGAAGTTGATAGGGGTCGACAGTGGTGGTGTTGGCGGTTGCTGGTGGGCGGTCGGATAGAAGATAAAAAGGGAAAAAGCTGAAAGTAGTGGTGTTAGCGATTGTAGTGGGTGGTTGGTTGGAACTTAATTGGGGAAAAGGAAAGGGGATTTGGTGATATGGGTGACGGTGATGATGATGAGGGCACCAGACATGAATGACTGTGATATGAATACGGTGATGGTTGCTAGTGATGCTAACAGTGGTGCCCGGCGGTGATGTCCTGCAGCGGTTGTGGTGGTGAGAGTATTATATTTTGTGATGTATCCATTTTATATGTGTGTATATATATGTGTGTGTGATGTATAACCATATTATTTTAATTAAATTACATAAATAGTCCATCTAATTACATAAATAGTTCTGTAATATGAAAAAACTAAAATACCATTGAACTTAACAGAAAATCTAATGTTTGTTAGCGTAGTCGTTAATACTCAACTTTGTTACAAAATTAGAAGAAAGTACTCAACCTGTTTTTTTGCTTAGTATCCAAAACTACTGATATTATGTATAAACTATAAGAACTATTTATGTAATTAATTTTTTTTAATTACATTCCGTTAAAATGTTTCAAAAAAAAATACCAATTTTTTTTTAGTTGTTATGACCTAACAATGCACATAAATCACAAGTTCAAGGACCACATGTGTAAATCCCTCTATTGGATACTATTTTCTGTATATACGTAAATACTGTCTTCCAGAGCCGAAACTCGTGAAATTCTAGGGTTTCGATAACCACACACACATACACCATTACACCATACACAACACCCATCGTTGTTGCTCCTTCCCCATTTTCAACAATCATCATCTCTTCCGATAAAAGGTATTCAAATTCACTTCCCTTATTCATCGAATTGCCTGTTAATTTCAATTTCTAGGGTTTGTTCCTCGTCAGCGTGATGATGGAGGGTGATGTAGGAGGGGATAGTACGAACCCTAGAGTAGAGTCAGAACCTGTTCGTGATGTTAGTAGCTCAGAAACTAGAGTAGATTCCGCATCTGTACAATTTGTTAGTGCCTCCGATAACTCTACGGCTGTTGAGGGTGTTGAGAGTGGTGGTCGGGCTGTTGCGGAGGATAGTAATAGTATAGATAGTGTATCGGCTGAAGGAACTGTTAGCGATGTAAATAATAGGGCAGTTGGGGATTTGAACAGTGAGGTGTGTAGTGATAAGAGTGGAGGTAGTGTAAAGCGTGTGAAAAGCGAGCAGAAGAAGGTGCCACGGAGGAAAGAGTTGAAATTGAAGGAATCGATGTTGCCGGGTTACGATTCTATGATTACCATGTTTGATGAATTTGCTGCGAATGGGAGTTTGCCCACCAGTGAAGATAGATCGTCAGGTGGTCATGGGTTTGAAGTGGGGGATATGGTTTGGGGGAAAGTAAAATCCCACCCTTGGTGGCCTGGGCACATTTTTAGTGAGAAGTTTGCGACCCAGTCGGTGCGCAGATCAAAGAGGGATGGTCTTTTGTTGGTTGCCTTTTTTGGAGATAGTAGTTATGGGTGGTTTGATCCGTCAGAGCTTATACCATTTGATCCCAATTTTGCGGAGAAGTCTCGCCAGACTAACTCAAAAGCTTTTGTTAAGGCTGTGGAGGAGGCGATGGATGAGGTGAGCAGGAGGAGTGCACTTGGCTTGTCCTGTATGTGTAGGAATAAACAAAATTTTAGGCAGACTGATGTGCAAGGGTATTTTGCTGTTGATGTGACTGATTATGAGCCTGGATCTGTGTACTCGATTGATGCAATTGAGAAAGCTAGGAGCAGTTTCCAGCCCAGTTCGGCTCTTGATTTTGTTAGGCGGTTGGCTTTGGAACCTACGGGCGGTGATTATGGTGGTGTTGATTTTATAAAGAACAAGGCTAAGGTCGTTTCTTACAGAAGGGCAATTTATGAAGAATTTGATGAGACCTATGCCCAGGCATTTGGTTATGATTCTGTCAATCCATCATCCGAATCTGTTCAAGATCAGGATTCTAGAAAAACACCATCTAAAGGTATTGATTCATATAAGTTTTTATTTGTTTTTTTTCCTTTCATGTGCTTTATTTCTTCTCAGTTTATTAAACTGGCTGATAAAGCACTTTTACTTTTATCAAACTAGTTGTTTTGTTTGATCTTAAAAAGGAATGAGTGACATGGTTAAATTCATTGATTCTGTTTGTTGTTTGTTTTCAGCTTTTCAAATTATTGCTTCATATTTTTGAGTATGTAAAAGTGGCTATATCTCACAAGTCACAGCAGATAACTTTTATAAAATTTAATCTATCTTCTGGTTTTTTATTCTATACAGGATAGCTAAGGTTGGTAAATTTGGGAATTGATGCACTTTTTAACACAGATTCTCAAAATAGGTAGTATAAATTTGCAGCTTAGGAATCATAGTTTAGCAAAATTAGAGTTGTTCCAATGGCATGATTTGAATTTTTTTAATTTTTGTTTAGAGTAGTGTAAGGCATGTAGCTCAACACATTCATAACAGTTTCATTTCTCTTTCTTAGAAGGTTCAAGTGCTCAACATTCAATCAGTAATGATTTTTCCATGTTACGTATGAACTACATAGCTCGGTGACATTAATACGACAATATTATACAATCATCCTGAGATTAAAATAATAGCAATAGTATGCATAGTTATTAATCTGCAATATGACAGATTAGTCTAGAAAATTGGTCAAGTGTGTTTTATTAAGTATGACTCTATTGGATGAGATCTGGAAATCATTTCAGAATACACGAAGCTTTGCGATTCCATGAAGCGGCTTGAAGTGTTTGTGTTTGCATGGGGCACCGCTTCAGTCGCTACAGGTAAGCTTTAGGTCACCAGATCTTTGTCACTCTGATCACCCTAGAGAGAGAGAGAGTTTTGAAAAATATAGAAATTAACATTTTTTGGTTTTTTTTATTCTAGTATTTTAACTGAATATTTTGTTTCCTTGAGCTTTTTAAGTTGTATATAGGGCTTGTTTGATGTATATCACTAGGAATCTAAAATTAATTTATAAGTGACTTGTTCTATTAATTTTGGGTGTTCAACGAGTAACAAAGTAGAAATGTTATCTGGGGGTAATATAAGTGTTTTATCAATATCAGGCTATCCATGGACCTGAGGCTCCTTCACCCTGCGCTTCTGCTTATGGGAGGCTTCTAGGACCCTAAGCATTTTGTGCCTTGTAAAACCTAGTAGCATATCTCATAATTATTCTTGTATTGTGAATTTTATGTCCATTAACAGTTTTTGTTTGAGATGCTAAATTAAGTGGCCCACTATTACGTTAATTTTGGCACCGAATACAGACTGATTTTTTTTATTTAAATATTTCCTATATGATTTTAGGCAAAGTAGATAGGTCATGGATGTATCTTAGAACTGAAGATAATCCTCATGTGTATGCTTCTCCCTTGATGTTTTTACCCATTATGGTGAAGAAACTGCATTGAGATTTGAGTTTTATTGTTATTCCTGAAATATATAATTACTTTATATGTTTTACGCTTTTACTATTCACGATCATAACCAATGACATCAGCAAATTAGAAGGGATTTTCTAAGTGCTATAACTTGGACAAGAAATAGTGTTATGAACATACTTGGTGTTGGCATCTGCTTTATACTTTCCCAAATGCAGCTGCATTCATCTGGTTTTCCACCAAAATGAGAGAATTGAGATCAACCCATTTTCATTTCTGGTTTTCCAATTTTTTTGTGTTTTTATTTCCCAGTTTTTAGCAAACAAGGGAATTGAAATCATTGACATTTTCCTGATTACATTTCCGTGTACCAAACACTTTCTCAGCATTTCAAAGTTCATTTCTCCTGCCACTGTTTCATGGGACTCATGTATTGATATGTTTTTATGTTTTTGGTTATGTAGTCATATACAAAGAAAATTATATTCATATTTTATTTGATTACGGGGTTCAAGCCTCAATTGATGGAGTATATACAATACAAGATCATATAAATGAAAATAAAGAACCCTGGATGCTAGGTAAACTAGGAAAGTAGATCATTATCTCCAACAGATTATATTCCTTATTTGCAGCTTTATTGATACCCTGCTTGGTTTACTGCTGTTGCAATTTAATTGCCGATGCTTTTTAAAAGTTAGGGTATTTATTAATTTACATTACATTTATTTATTATTGTTGTTGTGATCACAATTTCTAAAATTTATTTGATGGTTCAATCTATTCCTGATTCATATCTCTTGTTTTAATAGCTCCATTGAGTGGGCGTCAGGTATTTGCTGACACTTCAGGCAAAGGAAAGAGTTCTGCAAAACCCATAAAGCCCAAAGACCATGTGAAGAAAGATAAGTATCTCTTTAAGCGTAGAGAAGAGCCTAAAGAGGTAAAAACGCACCAAGTAAAGGAGAAAGACAAAGTGAAATCCTCTTCCCAGCTTGGTCATATTGAGGATGATGTGGCAATTTCTGATGGTGACTATGTTTTGCAAAAGAGAGTCTCAGCGACAACACATGATGAACTACATTCAAAAGGTTCAGGTGCAAGCATGGAAGACACCCCTGTTGTCGTTGGGTTTGGAGACCCTGGCTCTCAGACCATCAAGAACCAGGTGGTTAATGATAGTGATGATGACAAGATGAATGTGTCACAAATGGGGGACAAAAAGACAAGTTCTGATTTGGTAGTTGACAAGTCTGCAATTGACCGAAGGGTGATCACCCAAAATGATATCCCGAGCTCTGGACCCCACAAAACTGTTGCTGTTGAAAATACAGATGACAGACCAAAAAAGGTGCAGAAGGTATCCAAACGTCCTGTTGGAGAGATGGGCTCCAGTGAGAAGAAAAAGAAGAGGAAGAAAGAACAGTTGATGTATGATGGCTCGGGCAAGGTTCCTTTGGTGGATAAAGAGAGAGTTCTAGCTAAAAAACTCTTTCAGTCTTCTATTCCACCAGTTGAAGATTCACATGAAACCAACAATAATAAGCCTATCCCTTCACATACTTCTGGGACAAAAGATGTGACTGGACTAGCCAGTAATGAAACCGAGCTACCACTGGTGCTTGGTGATTTGCTTTCACTTGCTCTTGATCCTTTCCATGCTATTAACAGAGGAAGGTTAGTGAAAACAAGGCAGGTTTTCTTAAAGTTCAGGTCTCTCGTGTTTCAGAAAAGCATAAACTTATCCTCAGCATCTGAGGATGACGAGGGAAACGGTACCCATTCTAGTAGATTTTCTGAGAATGGAATAGGAGTGACACCTGTAAAATCACAATCCACTTCCTCAGGGAGACCCGATGACCCCACTATAGGCGGGAGGAAACGAGGCCCGTCCGATCGCCAAGAAGAAATAGCTGCAAGAAAGAAGAAGAAAGTTGGTGATATTAGAAATTTAACCAAGGAGAAGAAGGTGATTAAAAAGATTGATGAACCACCCGCACCAGTAGTCAAGCAGCCGGTTGTTAAAACATTGAAGAAACCAGGAGTTGAATCGATCAAGAAAACAGAGCAGCGGGCGCCACCTGAACCGACTATGCTAATGATAAAGTTTCCACAAGGAGGATCACTACCATCCACTAATGAGCTAAAGGCAAGGTTCGCGCGTTTTGGACCGATGGATCATTCAGCTACTCGAATATATTGGAACACATTTGCATGCCGGGTGGTTTACAGATACAAGGCTCATGCACAGGCGGCGCACAGGTTTGTGATTAACAGTGGCAGTCTGTTTGGGAACACGGATGTAAAGTGCACCCTCAAGGAGATTGGGGGCGATACTGAACCACCGCCAGCTGTTAAAGTCCCAAAAGAAGATAACCAGCCAGGTATGGAGGACAGACCACTCCCATCTACTACGGTTCCAGCCGCCTCAGGTGTACAGCTGAAGTCAATTCTGAAGAAGGCCGGTGGTGAAGAGGCAGCAGGTAACGGTGGTAGGGGGCGCGTAAAATTTATGTTGGGTGGGGAAGAGAATCAAGTGAAGAATAGCATGGAGAACAAGAATGGTGCATCTTCTTTTTCTAAATCTACTCATTCAACAATGGATATTAATAGTAAGAATTTTCAAAAGGCTGTTCTTCAGTCTTCTACTAATCCATTGCCTCTTCTCCCTCTTCCTAGTACTACTACTACTACTACTACATCTGTTGTTAGTTCAACCACTCAATTGACTAGACCACCACAACCACTACCACCAAGTTCTATGCACTATGCTACACCGCTAGCACCACCACCACGACTACCACCACCGCCTTCTTTAACTCGCAGCGGTGCAAAAACACCACCGGCGGTGCCAAATATTGGCCCTCCGAAGGTGGATATATCACACCAAATGTTAAGCCTATTGACAAAGTGCAATGAAGTGGTTACAAACGTGACAAATATGTTTGGCTACGTGCCTTACCGTCCGTTATAAAACAGAAATCATCGAATATTAAAAGCCAAACATCAAAGACGATATGTATTCAGGCGTTTGTTTTGGGAATGAATATGCAAGTTCACAAGGGAATGAATATACGACCATAAGAGGGAAAGATAAATCGATGTGATCGTTGGATATATTTTCGTTATATTTTGGTGCCTCATGTTGTGGCCTTTTCTATGTCGTACTGTTGTTTTGGGATGCTTCATGTATTGTGCTTGTATCACTTTTAAATAAGCTAGACCATATGTTTCCCTTCGTTTTCAATTATTGTTTGCTATTTGTGATGGTGAAGTAATGATTTTAACTAAATAAAATTTGAAAAATAAACCAAACGCTATTACCTCTTGGGACGTTTTCCTTTTGACATGATGGCTAGTTTTATGTGTAGAAGTACAACGTCAAATATCTTCACTTCTTACGACTAAAAGTTGAAGAAAAAAAAGCCCTTGTTTTACACAAGGATGTGCCTAATGGAAGATGTCTATGGTAAAAATAAAAAAACTTGACTACATCACCTTCTACAATCCCCTTTTCCTCAAGGGCGGAACTAGGCCCTGCTCTAGACTGTCACACCCGGTGATTTTTTTTAGTGTTATACACACGTTCACATTTATACAATCCTTATCTAACTCCAACATCAACCCTCATGAATTTTTGTAAAGAATAGGCACAATTTAATCTAATTAACAAATATAAACCATATAATCAATTTATTTCCATTATCTAATAGCCAATTCTTAAAGATCTAAACAACTAAACCCAAATTGCGTACTTTTATAATAAATTTGCAATATAGTTTGACTTTTGACTACGTGACAAGACTCGAACCACAAATTAAACTTGGTGATAGAGAATCAGTTAGTAGTCCGAGTTGGCCTTGGAAAATTTCCGAACCCCATAAAAAATATTATTGTGCCTTGCCAGTTGCCACTACAGTATCTCTCCTTTCTCACACCTTTGGTCATTGTCGATTGTTGCAGATTCCTCTCTTTATCCTCTGCATAAGCTCCACATTAGTCATGGACGGCCAAGAACGCTCGCACTCGGCACTAGCCATGCCTAAACTCACATTTTTGCCACATGCCATTTTTCTAAACATTGTAACATTATTTTTCTCTTCAAAAAGATATTATTGTAATTTAAACACTCAAACTAATTCCCCTATCTTATTAAAAATAGATTTTATTAAGGAATTAAAAATCACACATTTTTATATAAATATTATTAATAACAATTTTATATAATATGAAATTTTTCTAAAACACTTAACCTTTCAAAACAGAATATATTTTAAATTGGTTCTTTTTTTAAAAAAATATTAACAAGGTGAAATTTTCTAATAGCAGTTTTTTTAAAACAACCAAAATGATTACAAACCATAGTTTTTAATAAACAAGACTTTTATATAAAATATATTCTCTATAAAGAAATTTAAAATGTATTTAAAAATAAAACTATTTAAATAAGAGAGTTAAATAATAGTATAATTGTTTTAATTTCTTGAACTATTACTTATATACAGTTTTAATCATACCTGCAAGACTGTTTAACGGATGGTAACTTAAAACACAACACACAATGTGGAGAGTGAGTTAAAATAATTAATAGATCAAATATGGAACTAGTAACCAGTCACACTTTGATACTAAAAAAATACAAATAAACTCCCCCTAGGATGATGCTATCAAAACATTTGAAGACTTTAGATATTAATAGTCCTCATTATGATGACGACCATGCCTTTCTTCATAAGATGGTCAGGATCATTCAGACTCTCATAGTATCTTCTCATCTCAAAAATATCATGTAGAGGTATATTGAACATGTCTTGCCATGTGTAGATATCTTCAATACCTTGATCTCTGATCACATACCATCTCTCTGGATTAGTAGTGTAAGTCTAGGATAAGATGGGTCTTTCTGATGCTAGAGGAGCTACTTGGATTGGAGTTGGTGGAGCTTCCTCTTGTTGCACATCCTCTGGATGCTCTGACTCATCCTGAGGTTTGGGATGGATGCCTCTTTCTTCTTTTTCTTAGACTTTGGTTTAGAAGCCATCCTTTTTCTTCTTTTTACACCTTTTAACTGAGAAGACTGGCTTGGAACACCTTGTTGATCATCCTTGTCTTTCTCAGTTGAGTGTTCCTCTCTCAAAGGTTTAGATTAAGAGGGGACAAAACCCTGCTGTGGATCATAAGACGAAGCTTGCTGAGATTCAGCAGGAGGTCCATGATGTGTTGTCTAAAAAAGGTTCAACCTTTACCTCCACTTCTTGAGGGACCTGACTTGGGGGGGAGTGTAAGTCAACAAGTTCTCTTTTTTAATCTTCTGCTTGATCACCCTAATATGCCCATCCATAGTGGATAGAGACATAGGGCCAGTCTCCTTCCAGAGAATCCATATAACTTCAAAAATCTCACCATTCTCTGCCTATCAACAGACTTCATTTGACTCTTTTGGATGATAGCTCTTGTCTTAGCTGCTTCTTCCCTCATTTTCCTCTTTGTTGCCTTTCGTTTTTTGAGCACTTGAAGTTCAAGTTGCTTGAAATACTTAAACTCAATGTACTCAAGCACAAGGAAAGAATTGTTTCTGCCTGATAGACACCTGTGGCACTCAGGTTGTTGATCATGTTGATTTTATCAGTTTCTTTGTCTACCTGAGGTTCTTGTGGAGCCATAGTCTCCTGCATAGGACTTTCTTGAACTTGTGAGAGAGTAGGAATATGTTAGTAGAGACTTTTCAGTCTCTTTTCTTCCTTGATCTGAAGAAGCAATCTTGTATCCTTTTCCTCCTTCTTCTCTCTTAACAATTCCATGTTAGCCAGTTCATTATGTTCTTCTAAGGGGAGGGAGATGATATTATCAATATTATAGTTCCTGGTATATAAGTAAGCAAACATGATTGCCCTTAACACATCATTTTGAGTGTTTGGTCTGGGAGCAACCCTGATTACAGCTTCCATGAAGCTAGTAAACCTTATAAGGGAACTTTCTCCACTTAGCTTCCTTTTCCTCTCTCTCCTCCTCCTCAATCTCCTCAGGAGTCACTTTCCTTTTCCTTTTGTCACTCACAAACCTTTGTGACTCAAGGTAGAGAGAGCTTTGGCCTTCATTGCTTGGAGTAGCATCCATGCTCTAGCCAGAGAGAGGTTGAGATACACCTTCACCAACAGGTGTCTCATCAAGGGAATGGATTTCTGAAGCAGTTGTAGGTGTGACGAGGCTCTCTGGTTCCATCACTGAGCCTTCAGTCAAGGTTTTCCCTTTGAAGCTAATCTCAGGTTCTACCTTAACATCCAGTTGACCAATGACATTTCCTGATTGCCTTTGCATCCTTCTAAGGCTAAACTCTTCAGTAATCCTATCTTGAATCCTTTGAGCCAACTTGTCAACTTTTCTTGATTGGCTTGGGTTAACAAGTGGCATGTTGATAAGATCAAGACCTTCATATTAGTTCAAATTCTGAAAGTTGAAGACCTCTTGCTGCCCTTGAACTCTTTGAAGAATAATAGCTCTTCATTTTGCATCATACATACACCCTATGATGTAGTTGGAAGTTCCTTGAGGTGGACATGTGAACTTGAGGAAGTTGCTGAGTATGAACAACTACAAGTGAGGATGGTGAGTCCGCAGTGTCCATACTCTGTGAGAAACTCCCAGGTTCTGTGATTGTAATGACGTTCTCCCCCTTTTTGGTAGCATCACATTCTTGCATAAGTGGGCTATGAGTTAGGTCAATCACATCCATAAGTTCTTGTGTTCCTGGTTGAGCTTTTTTTAAAGGTCTCGCAGCTAGTTTCTCCTTGAGATAAGATATCTCAAGTTGCTGATCATTGACCCTATTGTGTAAGGTAGTCACCTGAGATTCTAAGTGACTAACCTTAGAGACAAATTAGGTGCATGTTTTTGACAGTTTCCGCACCTTTAGTCTAAGATTATCCTCTTCTTTATCAGAAGATTCATTGGGGGATAAGATAATTGGACCAAAGTCCTCAGTCTCATCACCAACATCATGTTCATGGCTGTTGGTTTTTCTCTGCTCACTGACCTCTTTAGGTGGAGTATCAATGGGCTGAGTTGCCTGGTTGAGGTCTTAAAGATGTAATCACTTACAGAAGTGAGAACCTCTTCCATATGGACCTCTTGAACAGGGTCAGAAAGATCCACCTCAGTGGTAGGTAGATGATGTGGGCTAGACAAGGGAGATTTAGGAGCACTCTTCTCTCTTTGAGTGGGGGAAGAGTAGAGAGACTCATGGTACTCACTGAATCCCAAGTCTTCATCATCATAGAAATCAAATCTAGATTGGTTGGTTGAGATCTAAAGGCTGGGGATGGTAGCTTTCCCTTGAAGGTTGTTCACTTGAGTGTTTAGACTTAGGGTGAAGGCTTAAGGCTATTGGGCTAGTGTTGAAGAGATGGGAGTGGTTTGCTTATTAGGTGAAGTGAGAGCTCTAGTGTCCACTTCCTCCTATATGGGTAGTAGTATAAGGGCCTGCACAGACTGAGTAGCTTGTGTAGGAATTCGTTTGGATTTTCTTTGGTAGGTGAGAGTGATTTGTGGCTATTTTAGTGGTTGAGAGGTAGAAGGTGTGGGTTCAACACTAGCTTGTGTTGCTAGGTTATCACCTTAAGCAATGAGCTCTAACATTTTGGGGACAAGGGCTGTTTCTACCCTAAAGAAGCCAACAGTTGGCTTCTTTAAAATTTTAAAGATGCTGAGCTTCATCTATGCCAATTTAAGAACATTATCTGTTTCTCTCAACTGTGAGCCCAGTTCACAGTTGAGAATGTGTTGAATATCTCTAGAAAACATGTAATATTTCAAGGAGTCCAAGTTAGTAAGCAAATTTGTATAAACAAACTGAGAGTACCTGAACTTGACCCCCTGAACCATCCCATTCACTATGAAGGAGAGATCTTCGGGAATCTGGTCCCAACCCCCATGCTTGTTGGACAAGGTGTGGATGATCACATGAAACAGGTACTTCCACTGAGAGGAGACTTCCCTTTCCTGAAGGTATTGATAGAAAAATCTCCTTCATAGCCCATCTGCTCAAAGGAGTGGTTTACAGCTTCTTTAGGAAATGACAATTCACCTTTCTTATCATCCAGCTAAAGGTGGGTGTTGATGATGGTTGGAGTGATAAAGATTGTCCTCCCCTGTACTATAGTAGACAATGCCTTCTCCCCATCCATAATGACCTCTTGATAGGTCTTCCAAAAATCAAGCAGATGATGCTCATAAAGAACAAGATCAATGGTAAGGGAGGTGGAATAGTTGGACAGAGGCAAAAAGTGACAAACCTTTGAGAAATGAGGATCATTCTCAGAGTGTAATAGAGCAACATGATTGTGTTGCTTGTGTAACTGCATGGAGAAGTTTGGGTCATTTCTGCGGTTGAGGTTGGCCATTTTAGATAGCTTTGAGGTGAAGAAAATGAAGAACAAAGGCGGTTTCAGAGAATTTTGGGAATTTAGGTTTGGGAGAAAATGAAGATTATAAAGAAAGAGGGGGAACCGTTGGGTTTATATATGAAATGGATCTCAAACAAAGTTAATGAAAGAGGATAAACTTTGAAATCTGGATGTCGGTCCCACCTCTAAAAAAGTAGTTTGCTTTTTACCCAAAAGTAGTTTTCTTGGAAGTCGTAAATCTTCCGAAAGTAATTTGACTTTGGAAGTTTTGAGAAGAAAGCTTCCGAAGCCAAAGTGACTTCGAAAGAGACTTCAAAGATTTTAGAGAATTTAGCTTCGGAAGAGATTAACTTTCAAAAGTTATAACAACTTTTGAGAGTTAATTACTTTCGGAAGAAAAAGGTTCTTTGAAGCATACAACTACTTAGAAACAAATTTAAGCTTCGGAAGATATGTTGGAGATTTCTTTTGAAGGTAAATGTTTAGTGGTAGTTGTTTGTTTTAAAGACTTAAATTTCTTCCAAAGGTAAAAACATATCTTCCGAAGAGAAATTATCAAACATCTATGAAAAGTCTTCAAAAAGAGTTTTACTTTCAAATCTAACAAGGGCTTACGAATAATGATAGATATAGACAAAATAAGGACACAAATTTTTTTAGAAATAAGATATGATTAAGTTTTAAGAAAAGGCTATCCAAAGTTAATCATCCCAATAGCTGATACAAGATATTTGAATCTCTGTTCGTTAAAAGCGTTGGTGAACAGATCAACATATTGTTCATTTGTGTTAACCTTGACTAGTTTGATTAATCATTTCTTAAAGTTATCTCTAATCAAATGATACCTGATATTGATTTGTTTTGTCTTTGAGTGCTCACATGATTCTCTGTGATAGAGATGACACTATTGTAGTCTATGTGAATGGGAGTCTTCTTGAAGTTGAACCCATAGTCTAGCATCTGATTCTGAATCCGGAGCACTTGAGCACAACAGCTTGCAGTAGCAATGTATTCAGCTTCAACAGTTGATGTAGAGACATATGATTGCTTCTCGTATTGCCATGAGGCAACCCTTCCACCAAGAACCTAACATCCCCTTGATGTAGACTTTGCAGTCATATTGCATCCACCATAATCACTATCTGTATATGCATACAAATTAAAATCAGAGTTCTTTGGATACCAAAGGCCAAGTGTTGAGGCACCTTTGAGACATCTTAAAATTCTCCCTCAAGGTCAGGCCCAAGGGAGTGGTTTGATATCTTGCACAAACACATGTGGCAAATATGATATCATCCCTGCTAGCTGTGAGGTACATTAGAGACCCAATCATAGCCCTGTAGAGGTGTTCATCCACACATTCACCCTCAAGGTCAGACCCAAGGGAGTGGTTTCTTGATATGGGTGTCTTAGCAACCTTACAATCAGTCATGTTGAATCTCTTGAGTATGTCTTGAACAAACTTTGACAGACTTATGAAGATGTCATCTTCAACTTACTTCACTTGAATTCCTAGAAAGAAATTGATTTTCCCCATGGCACTCATTTCAAATCTATCACTCATCAGATTCTCAAAGTCTTTGCAGAGTTTTGGATTAGTTGAACAAAATATGATGTCATCTACATACACTTGAACTAGCATCAAGTCATTTCCTGTTCCTTTGATGAAGAGAGTTCCATCTATAGTACCTCTTCTGTATCCATGCTGCGGATATACTGAGATAGAGTTTCATACAACTTCCTTGGTGCTTGATGCAACCCATATAGAGCTTTATCAAGCCTGCAGACATAATCAGAATGATCAGGATCTGCAAACCAGGTGGGTGTTTGACATACACCTCTTCATCAATCACCCCGTAGAGAAAAGCAAACTTGACATCAAGTTGGTAGACCTTGAAGTTCTTGGATGCAACAAAAGCTAAGAATATCCTAACAGCTTCCAGTCAAGCTACAAGAGCAAAAACATCTGTTTAGTCAATTCCTTCTTCTTGTGTGTACCCTTGAAAAACTAGTCTTGATTTTTTATGACAACTCCTCTATCATCCTTCTTATTCCTAAAGACCCATTTGGTTCCTATAGTAGTCTTCCCATAAGGAAGAGGACATAAGTTCCAAACCTTTTACCTTTTTAATTAAAACAACTCCTCTTGCATAGCTTCAACCCAACTTCCATCCTTCAGAGCCTCATAAATCTTCTTAGGCTCTATCTGTGATAAGAAACAAGAGTGAAGACAAACATTTGCATCATTGGTTTGTCCTCTTGTTCTTACCCCTGAATCAACATCTCCAATGATGTTTGAGGTTGGATAAGACTCGTGGATCCTTAGCTAAGGGATCACAACAAGTTGCTGAGATATATCCAAATTAGATAATAAATATGGCATTGAGGTTTCGCCCACCACATCAGCACACTTATAAAGTGAAACTTGATCCAATGAGTGTGTGACATCATTGATGTTATGTTAAATGGAGTGGTTATCAACATCAAGTAATTCTTGATCATTTTCACTACCACCATGATCTTCTACATTTGAAGCTTCTTTATCTGGTTGTTGAGCCTCTGAGCTGGAATTTGAAGGCATCTCAGATGTATCAGCTGAATTTGTCATTGTTGTGCTGATAGAAACTTCATTTGCAGAGTTAGTTACAACCAGAGCTGAAGTAGTGCTACTTGAGGGTCCTCTCAACTCAAATCTTGGATCAGGATCACCTGTGGGTAAAATATCTATAGATCCTGAAACATTCTCACAAGATTAATTAAAACAGTTGGTAACTAAATCAAGATCAAATAGCCAATCAGGACCAAAACCATTTACATTGGGTTTGTGTTCATTAGAGGTCATATTGGCTGACTCCTCAACTATTCTAGTTTTGAGATTGTATACTCTATAAGCCTTAGCTTGGGAAGAGTATCCAATGAATTATCCATCATTTGATTTCTCAGCATAATTGGCAATTTGATCTTTGGTATTCAAGATGGTGTAAGGAGATCCAAATGACCTGAGAAAATCAATGAAAGGTTTCCTCTTGTGCCAAAGTTCATAAGGAGTCTTACCATGTGTCTTAACTACTAAAACTCTATTTTACACATAGCAGACAGTGTTGATTGCCTCTACCCAGAAGGTGATGGGCAACTTAGAGTCACACAACATAGTTCTTGTAGCTTCAATCAATGTTTTGTTTCTCCTCTCAATAACACCATTTTGCTAAGGAGTTCTGGGAGCACTGTATTATCTTGTAATACTATTTTCATCACAAAATGTATTAATGATTTGGTTCTTGAATTTAGTTCCTTGATCACATCTTATGGTTTTGACCTTGTGATCAGATTGATTCTCAAATATTTAAGATGAAGTTCTTCAGAATCTCAGGGGTCTCATCCTTAGTTCTAAGAAAGAAGACCCAAGTGAATCTTGTAAAGTCATTTGTGATCACCAAACAATAAGAGGTCCTTCCTAAACTCATTACGCTGGTGGGGCCAAAGAGATCCATATGTATCAAGTGTAAGGGAATAGTGATGGAGTTTCTTTCCTTTGGCTTGTGAGATACCTTATGTTGCTTCCCTTTCAGGCATGCAACACAGTGGTCATCAATTGTACATTCTTTCTTTGGCATTCCAGTTACTAAGTTATTCTTAATTAATTTATTCATATTTTTAAATTTTACATGGCACATTCTTTTATACCAGAGGAAAGACTCATCACTATTTGCTTTAGACAGAAAGCATGAAACTTCTCTAGAGGGAGATGTTTCTTGCAAGTCCATCTTGTACATGTTTCCTTTCCTGGGGGCTTTGAGTAGGATATGCTCATGACGAATGACTCTGATCACAAATTTGAGATACACTCAGAAGATTGTATCCAAGCTCCTTTACAAAATTTACCTTCTTAATACTGAGCTTACCATTTATGACCTTGCCCCTTCCAGTAATGTAACCACTAGCATTTCCTCCAAAAGCAACTGGTCCTCCATCAATCTTTTCAAAATTTTGGAGTAGTGACCTATTTTCTGTCATGTGCCTGGAACAACCACTATCAATGATCTATACATTCTTGTTTGTCTTTAGTTGTTCCTTCACAAAAGAGATGATTAGTTATATATTGAAACCCAAGCCTTATTTGTCTTGGGTTCAGAAGATCTTGCTAACACTACCACATGCTTCAATGCTTCGGAAGTATTCCCTTCTTCCAAGACCAATCTTTCTTCCGAAGGCAATTTTCCACTTGCCTCCATCTTCCTTTGGAGCTTTCGAAAGGAAAAGTTTTTCCTTTCGAAGCTTGGTTCTTCTTGAAACTCTTAGAAGTCTCTTTCTTAACATATGGAGAGTTCCTTTTGGATTGTAAGGACAATCCTTATCAAGATGAGATGGACTCTCACACATAACACATTCCATATTCTTCTTCCTAAGAGACTTCTTCTATGAACAAGGCTGAACTTGATCACTTTCCTTCCACCTTTATCTTTGCAGATGTAGTAGAAGTCCTTTTAGGCTGAGAACTTCCTTTGGAGTTGGATGGTTCAGGTTGTGCAGTAGTGGTACATAACTAATCAACCTTCTTCTTGCTGCTAAGATGAGTTGATGCTTAGAACCCCTAGTACTAGAGTTCAAGTTAGTATCTTTAGTCTTTACCACTTCGAATCATGCAAAGATGAAAACTTGTTTCTGCTTAAAGTTGAAGGTGGTTTTGATCTCTTGAGCCTTCTTTGATTTTCTCTTGCTCTTTCTAATCAAGTTCTTTCTCATAGACTTGGTCATCATAGTCTTCTTACTCACCTCAGAAGGATATTGACCCTTCTTAGATTCCTCTTCTTCACTCTTCTCAGAGGCATTCTCCATTATTGCTACTTCATCCTTTTCAATCAAGGGAAATATGAGAGGAAGCTCATCTTCATAAGTTCTACACCTAGGATATCCTACGGACAAGATGGTGTGTGGAGGAGCTATCTCACTAGATCCCAGTCCCTGCTTATTTTGATAACAAACTTTTGCATGTAAGATGAGTATATAATGTTCTTGAAGGTCTCTTCTTCAAGAACACATTTTTCTGCCCTGGCTTTGCTGATCACAAGCTCAGCTTGGCATTCAATCAACTTGGTTATGAGATCTTTGATTTGAGTCCTATAGATGGTGTGTTTATGTTTAAGAACTGAAATGGTTTTTTCTAGGTCCTCTATTTTTAGTTTATAATCATTTTCATATTTTTTGAAATCAGATTTTAAGATATTCAAGGACCCAAGATCAGATCTCATCGCTAAGTTATAGGACCTGCATCTATTAACTTTAGCAATACATTCAGGTGTATAGAGATGTTTTAATACCTTTGTTTCATCATGGTCAGCCACTAATGCTTGGTTTGGAGATGCATCTTCCACCTGAAAGCTCTAGTCAAAGCCTCTTTCTTCAACAACAACTGCAACTTGCTGCTTTGGCTTCTCATTTTGCGTGGCTTTCTTAGTGTAGTTTGGTATGGTTTGTGCTTGGCCACTATTTGTTCTTGGTGCCTTGCACTCCCTTGCAAAGCGGCACATTTGATTATAGTTGTAATACTTGACTTTTATTTTATCCAGCCCAAACTTTCCATTGGTTGTATTGCTTGGAAACTTCTTTCATTTCCTCTTGTAGAACTCCTTGGCTCTGTGAGTAAGAAGAGCCATCTACTGGACTATTTCCATATACTCTAGATCATCTAGATTGATACAGTTCAGGTCTTCAAGGGTGAATAGAAAGTTGCTTATGCTTTCATCAGAAGACACAAATGCATGTGAAGAGCTTGTCTCTTGGAATGGGCTTCCTTGAGTGTAGCTTTGTCTTGGCGTCTCTGAGAAGATTATGAAAGGACCCTTTTATGAGTTTTCAAGGTAGCATATAAGATGATGTTGAGGTTCTATGCTATCCCTTTTAGTCACATGTAGGGCTGAACTCATTTGATTGCTGGAGTTACCAGATGAACCTTGCATGTTCATATCCATCTGGTATCCACAGAGAATACCATATAACTCAGTCAGAGTAAGAGTCTTAAGGTTCTCAGTCCTCTTGATAACAACACAGTAATATGTCCATTGCCTAGTGTTGGATCAAGAAGAAGGCTAATGCAACCAAAACTATGTCACTTAAGTTATTTTGGTGCTGCATGCAAAGGCTTCAGAAGCTTAACATGGAACTTCCGAAGGTTGTAGACTTCTTCCGAAGACAAAGAGAAAAATTAACTTCCGAAGACAGAACTCTACTTCCGAAGACAAGTGCATACTTCCAAAGTTCATGACTTAGTTGAATAAGCTAAAGACCACTTCCGAAGTATGATGAAAAGAATAAGTCTCCAAGCCTTGAAAGAAGCAGCCTCTTCCGAAGTATAAGTGGCTTCAGAAGTACTTACTCTTCCGAAGCCATTTAACCTTCGGAAGACACTGCAATGAACCAGTGGACACAAGTATGGTCTCTGACACTCCGCTGCAGACTTCTGATACAGCATGGCCTCTTCCTAAA
>BJCM01162813.1:0-10174 GCA_018326385.1 Flaveria bidentis
TTTTTTATTTTATAAAACTATGCAAAAATAGAAATTTACCAAAGAAGGTCTTCCAAACTACACTGATATCAAGAAATGAATTATAAAGAAATATGCAATGATTGTGAAGTGAAAATTATGATTGTATAGATAAAAATCCAGATTGTGGATAAAATAGCATAACCTTAACCTTTTTGTTTCGCCTCAAATTGAATTAGGAACAATCTCTGTCAGTGAAACAGATTACTAACAGGCCTCCTGAATTGTTCCTGTACTCATAGACATATTAGTTTGAAAGGGGAACCCCAGCCAACGTAGTCCTGGGAGTTCCTTTTCAACGGTATAAGTAACCTCGTTCAACACACAATCTGTTGAAATATCGGGGATTTCTGTATCCTTCTTTTTATTTGCCAAATTTGTTTCGGTGTAATTAATTTTGATTTTGAAGAAATTAAATTAGTAAATCATTTTCAGTTTAAGACCGGATGAAAAAGAATTTGGTTTTGAAACCTTGGTCATTTTCATCTTTGAAGTATGTGAAATTGGCTTCACATGAAAATGTTTAGATGGAGGATATTTCATCCAACTATTCAAAATAGAAGTGCTTTTTACCTTTTGAACCAGAGAAGCAACCCATGTTGCCTTTACCATCTGGAACATTCATTAGACTAACATATGGAAAAACAATTTGTTTCTCCTTTACCATTGGTAGCAAGTATTTGAGGACACTTCTTTACCACATGACCTTCTTTTCCACACTTAAAACAAGCCTTGAAAGGCTTTTGATGCTTGACTGACCCGTGTGAGGCATTTGGAGTTCGAGATTGCTTTGAGGTTGTTGCAGATTCTAGCTTGTTTTGGATGTTGCTGTGTTGAATAGTGGATGAGATGTTCGTTGGTTAACTGGCTTGTTTTGAAGTTGGACAAGAGATCTGTATTGGTCTTGATTTAGTCTTTAGAAGCTTTTGAGACTTGACAATTTTAGGTAATATCTTGATCGTTGAAGAACCGACATTGTCCTCTATGTTTGATTCGTCATCTGAGCTTGTCTAGTCTCGTATACATCGATCTACTTCCAATGGATCTTGATTGACATGAATATGATGTGTTGCTATTGGTGGAGCTTGATGATTAGGTGATTCTCGATTTATCTCTTCTTTCACAATCCTAACAGGCTCAAAGGTAGGAATTTCACCTGTTTTAAACTTATCAAAGAAGTTAGAAGAAATAGTAGATACGGGTTTAAAAACACCTGAGACTAAACAATCATTATCTTGATTGTCAGCATTTGATTATTGTATCCCATACCAATTGTGGAATCATAATCATCTCGTACTTCTTTAAGATTTACTCGCGCTAAACCTGCATGCAAACTTTTAGTATCCTTTTCAATTAAATCATTTGATGATTGAAGTTTGGGAATTGGAGAGTAACATAGAGTAGGTGGAGGTGGAACTGAATTAAATACAGTGTCACCATCTAAATGATATCCAATCCCATGTTTTATCAGTATGCCTTGTTGTTTAGTAATAAGCTCATCCTTTTTCATGTGTGAAAGGGTCCATTTATCAAGTTTTGTTTGAAGTTTTCGTTTAAAATTGAGATAAAACAACCCTTTCTCTTAGAATATTAATTTCAACGTTACACTCCAAAATGGTTTTTGTTAAAAGATCATTTCAGCCAATGGTTCCTTAAGTTTTCTTGAAAAAGCAATTTTATTTTTCTTTAATTCCTGATTAATCATTTTTAATTCTTTTTCATTTTCTAATAACTTATATGTTTTGGCCATGTAAGTAGTCCACGTCATCAAAAAACTAAAGGTGTTAACTCTCAGTTAGTTGGGGATCATTGCAGAAAAATAAGCTTAAAGTTAGGAGTGTTCGTAAACATTTGCTGAGTTAAGATTAATCTTAACCAATATATAAAAGTTGAGATTATTAAAATCCAATGATCCAAAATTAAATGTTTTTTGTCTTTATTTTTATCATTTAATACATACATAAAATTTGATTTGCCCGTTGCGTTAGAGTTGTACATAAAATGATATTAATGTAATTAATGATGCGTTGCGGCACTTCTAGCTATGAACTTCGTAATGCTTGTTGTATCGGTGACACTAACATGGTTAAACACATACAATAAACAAATTTTGTGCATTATAATTTGAGATATGAGTTTAGACATCTAAAAATGTTCTTGAGGGAGATATAATTGATCGGTGGTAAATCTATTCTAGTAAACCAAGGTTTTTAAGGACACGTGCTGTGATTTGGTGTATTCTCAAGTTGGTTTTCCCGCGTAGACTCATAAACATTATTTAGTTTAGGGTTATTGGATTTTAATAATCTTAATTTATATTTATTGGCTGAGATTAATCTCAACTCAAAAAATTTTTACAAACACTCATAACTTTGAGCATATTTTCTTTTAACAGTCCCTTACTAACTAAGAGTTAACGTCCGTTAGTTTTTTTATGAAATTGGGCTAACTTTAAGCCATTTTTCAACTCCGTAGCGGCCCAACCTCTGTTAGGTTCTTTTTTTAGTGTCTAACATCCATCCTTGAAATCTACCTTTAACGAGTCAAGTGGTTCAAAATCAGAATGTGAAGATTGACGGGTTTTAGGTTGCATAAGTTTCAGATTCACGGACCCGATAGTTGATTTCAAGTTTCTGCTAAGTGTTTTGGCCATATAAGTAATCTACGACATAAAAAACTAACGGTGTTAACTCTCATTTAGTAAAGGATCGTTGCAGGAATATAAGCTAAAAGTTCGAAATGTTTGTAAACATTTGCTGAGTTAGGATTAATACTCACCAATATATATAAGTTGAGATTATTAAAATCTAATAATCCTTTAATTTAAATGATCTTGAACACTTATTAAAATTATATTATCCTTTACTAATATGAATTTTTCATTTCCCTGTATTTCTCTCTTTAATTTTAGATTAATAATTTGGTTATTTCAATGATTTAGTTATTGGTATGTAATTATCTTCGTAACTGATAACTTTATTTAAGATATTACATGATAATGATTTTGAGTAAATAAACTAAGTAATTATATGTTTAAAATGTAAATCTTCTTAAGCTAATAATTTTTAAGATTTACTAAATTATAAGATGTTAATAATATCAGATTTTATAATATAATTTTGTAATTCTTAATCATTCATAATTTCTTAAATATTTATTATTTCTTATTTTATCAATAATATTTAATATACACTATTTTCATAAATACAATTATGTCATGTAATTAGATTTATTTCGATCATGTAATACATGGATTCTAACCTACTCACTATTGTAATACAATTATCAATGATATTTAATATACACTATTTTCAAAAAATACAATTATTTCATGTAATTAGATTTATTTTGATCATATACACTAATTTCATTAAATTTTACAAACACTCCCAACTTTGAGCTTATTTTTTTGTAATGATTCCTTACTAACTGAGAGTTAACACCTTTAGTTTCTTGATGACATGGACCACTTCTATGGCCAAAACACTAGGCAGAAAGTTGAAATCAACTATCGGGTCCGTTGATTTGAAACTTTTGCAATCTAAAAGTCGTCAATCTTCACCTTCTGATTTGAAGTACTTGACTCGTTAAAGATATATTTCAAGTGACTATGTATGATAGACACTGAAAAATGACCTAATAAAGGATGGACGGTGGTGGAGTTGAAAAATGATTCAAAGTTAGCCTCATTTCATCATAAAAACTTACAAACGTTAACTCTCAGTTAGTAAGAGATTGTTGAATGAAAATAAGCTCAAAGTTAGCAGTATCTGTAAGTATTTTTTGAGTTGAGATTGATCTCGGTCAATAAATGAAAGTTGGGATTATTAAAATTTAATAACCCTTTAATTTTTAATTAATTTATGTACATGATGAAAAAGTAAAAAGATGAAGAAGGTGAAATTCTTATGTGTGCCATAATTTTTTTTCTGAAAACTATAAAAGTGAAAAATATAAAATAAATAATGATAAAGTGATGCACTTTATTTGATGATATAAAGAAACCTTAATTATTCCAAACCACTTGTGTGTATGTGGGGGATTAAACACCTTTTAGTGACGTAACAAGAAACATTTATGGATAACCACTTTCAGTTTCATGATCAGGTTAAATATTACATAAATTACTCAGCTCGATCATATCACAAGAAAACATTAAAGTTTGAAAATTTTTATACTGATGATAAAACGAGAACCGTTCCTTAGTCAGTTACATTAAAGAGTAAGTTTAGCTACAGCAGTATACAGGGCCGGCTTAATGTTTTTGGAGGCCCAAAGCGAATAAAAAATATGAGGCCCTCAAAATAATATTGATATAAACCCTCTTCTTTTATCCGGGCTTGGGACCAGCAATAATAAACTAATAAGTTTATAATTAGTGGAGTTTGTGGTGATTACAAATTTTAACATTGATCCTTTTAATGATTCATTTAAAGCTTCTCTTTTGACCTTTTTATCCCTTTTTGATGCACCACAACCACATTTAAACTTATGGATTCGGTTTGACATTGTTATAAATTGATTAAATTCTAAGAAACCAAGTTACAATTCCTAGTTATAGTATGTAGTGTAAACTAATCTAAAACAGAAACTAATAACCAAATCAGAAACAAAAACTAATAACCAAATCAGAAACTAAACTAAGCCAAATCAAAAATCAAGTAATCAAGATATCAGATTGACAGATTCAAGCAATGAGATAATGAAATAAACTAATCTAAAACATAAACTAATAACCAAATCAGAAACTAAACAATTAACCAAATAATCAATTCAAATTTCAGAAACAAATCAATAAATCACTGCAAATCCATAACCCTTCTGAGTTCACTGAATCAACCACAGAGGTACAAAATCAAAAATCGACCACAGAAAACTAACCAATTCAGCTCACTGCTTGATTGCTAGAATGCTTGTCGCTTGAATCTTGATTCTTGATGATCTGTCAACTGTCGAGTGTGGGTTCGCAAGCAGTGAATCAGTGATGTAGAGTGTGGCTGTGTGGGTTCGCAGCAGTGTTGTAGAGACAGTAGAGTGTGGGTTCGCAAGCTGCCAAGCAGTGATGTAGAGTTGGGTTCGCAAGCAGGGCTGAGGGCCGGCTGATTTGTAGTTGAATTGAAGGGGTAGTCGGTCAACCGTTGAGGCATTGACTGCAGCTTCTACTCGAACTCGAAGAGTCGCGACTCGCACCGCAACCATTCTTGAAGCTGTCGAAGTGTCGCTTGATGATCTCGAGATTCAAACTGAAAAGTCGGATAGCCAGATTGGACTTTAGAGATTGGCCGATTGGAGGCGTGATTGAGGTCTGAGGAATGAGAATGAACCGATGAAGTGTTGAAGATGAACTACAAAGAACAAATTTAGGGCTATGGATCCTTGGGCTTGGGACTTGGGTCAAAATTGGAGGCCCTATAGTTTTGGGAGGCCCAAAGCCCTAGCTTGGGCCATTTCTACTATTGGGCCGGCCCTGGTAGTATATTAGCCGGGTAAGTGATGGTTGGTTTCTTTAACAAAAAATAAATTTTAATAATCCAAACTATTGATTAGTAGTGAATATTAATCTCATCTAACAATTTGACTAATATTAATTTCAACTTTCGTTTTTTACTAATAATAATCACAGTCTAATTGTTCGTTAACTCCATTAGCTTTTTAGATGTGTCACATGACGTAACGTATCACATAGTTATATGTGAAAATATAAAAATATTACTCTATTTTTTTGTAAAAGACCATTATCTGAAATTATTCAATGAAACGCTTTTCTCACTGATTGAGTAGCTTGATGACAAAAAGATGCAAAAATAATGCGATATATTTATATTATATTTTAATTATATAATACGTCATGTCAAATGTCACGTTACGAGCAACATTGTGTGTTACTTTATCAAAAACTAACTGAGTAAGTTAACAATTAAACTGGGAGCTTTATCGGTAATAAAATCAGAAATTGGAACTAATAGTTAGTAGTAATATCGGCTAATAGTGAATAGCTTGATTAATAAAATTAAATTTTTAATAAATGGCAAGAAAAGGACATGAATAATAAATACATTAATTGATGAGTATTGTAATAAAGTGGCCCTTATGCTAGCAGTTTGGAAGTCAGCCTCCCTAGGAGGGGTGCGAGTTAAACCTCATTGGCGGCAAATATTTGTTTGGTAGCAATTTTTTGCCTCTTTTATTTTACTTTTTCCCCTTTCATAGAAAAAAATGAATAGCTTGATTACATGAATATGTATGAAATGAAATTTAAGGATTGTGTGTAAAAGATGAAAAAATATGATCAATTGCATTAATTCAACACCGTTTTAAGGTTTATATTTTGTTAGTTTTCTTTTGTTTCGTAACGTTACAATTATTTTGCCTCGTTTGATTGATTTCTTAAGGTTATACATCAAGATGATAGATGTCTTGATTTGTTTTTTATTCACGTTTTGTATTCGAGTCTATGACGGAATTCACGTGCAACAAGGGGAACATTTTTAGTTAGGGAACATTTTTAGTTTATTCTCATTCAACAAAAAGTTCATTTACTTATGAATACATGTATTCATTAGTGAATAAAGAACACAAATCGATTAGGAAACCACTTTTTGTTTAAAAATGCATTTTTTATGAATACATGAGTGTGAATAAAGAACACAAATCAAATACATAACCTATTTTCGCTAAAATTTGCATTATTTTAATCGTTCACATCATACTATCTCAAATATTTATACTTTAAACCTTATATTGTTTTAACAGTGTGGTTACACAAGTATAATACTACTTTAATTATCATTGTGTTAATTATTTAAATAGATTGTATATTTACTGTAACTTTACTTTATCATAAGTCTCTACTCATATAAAATTTCTTTAGCCATTGCTTGTGTAGTACACAATACTCCTTTAACTATCGCTTGCAACGGATGCAAGACTCATGTTGTTTGACATTACGCAAGATTCCTATGTCAATGCTTTAAATACGTCACGATATTGGTGTATGCAAGACACCTTTAAATACTTTATCATTTCACAATTTTGCTTTAATGGGATAAAACTTCTTAAATTATTATCTAAGTTCCTTCATCATTTCACATGCGTTATTTAACTTTGGTTATCTTTAGCTCTTAACTATACTTTAGCTTTCTTTAAATACAACTAACTTTAAATCTTTAACTAAGTATACTTTATAATATTACTTTCCGTTTTGTTTCATACTTTATATGTATGCATGAGAACTATGCGTGCATGGACAAGCTACATCTACACATGGTATACTTTATCTATAGTTAAACATATTTAAATACACATGGGTAATCACTTGCTCATGTAATACATCATAAATGCATGAGGTATTTTAACTATGGAAGACACATTTGCGTATGAGCAAACTCTATCTATGCATGAGTACTCATCTATGTAAGGACTTTATCTACGCATGAGTAAACTTTAACAATGCACAAACAATTAGATCAACGTACAACATCATTTACACATGAACAAGTACATCAACGCGTGAACAAACATCATATATACATACTTAACTATCTATGTAGAATTTCTACATCTACATACTTTTAACTATCTACAGAGGAACACTTTGCACTATCTACGCACGAGTATAACTATGTATGGATTTATCTACACATAACTAATTGCATCAATGCAAAACTTGAACATCTATGATTGACCTTTCTTCTTTCTGAATGATGTCTCGTCAATCTTTGCTCTCTCATACATGTGGTCAAGGAGAAAAGACGACAATTCCTCTCACCAATTCCGTTGGGCTTGACGTAGACCATACAAAGCTTCGTCAAACTTATACACCCTGTGAGCGAAATCGAGGTTTTCAAAGCCTGGTGGCTAGTTGACATATACTTCTTAGAAGCTTTCCAATGCAGGAAAACACACTGCACATCCATTTGGTACACAATGAACTTCATAGATGCAAAGTAGGAAAGAAACAAGTTGATTGCTTCTAGTCGAGTAAGATGTTCAAACACTTTGTCATAATCTATTCCCTCTTTCTGTATAAACATAAGTTATCAATCTTGTTTTATTTCTGATGACAATGCCTCTATCATCAATCTTGTTCTTCTATAGCCACCTGATTTGATAGGATATTATCCTTCGGTAAGGTTAACTAGTGGCCATAACTATTGTTTCTTGAATTGAAACAACTCTTTTTTCATTGTCTCAATCCAACTATTGTCTTAAATAGCTTTCTTGATGTTCATTGGCATAGTTTGACAATGAAAACAAGAAAAAACATGAAAAGAGACAGATGTTTGTTGTGCTTGACTTGCTTTTTGTCACATGTTCATTAAGGTGAATAGTGATGTTTGACACTTGGTTATTTCTGTCTATCCTTAAATTAGAAATGGCATCTACTAGGATTGGTATATCAAGATTGGAAACATTCACGGTGGGTTGGTGTGAGACATCTTCTTGTGGATTGAAATAAGTAGGAGTGTCATGGAAATAATCATATGATTCGTCATGTTAAATTTCAGAATCAGAAGCACTTTGATAGGTTTTCTCTGTTGAATTCACCACACCATCAACATTGCATGATCGGTTTATGTCACTTAACACTTTGTTTTTCTCTCAAACTCACTTGAACTACACTCGGATGAAGACAGAGTCTCTAAGAGTTGATAACAATATAATAAGTAATAATCAAACACAAGAAGTAAATTTCAAGGTACTTGCATATATTGCTTCTCAACTCAAATGTTACAAGACTCTTACAAGCATGATGTTATGAGTTACAATGAGAAACTATATATAATACTACCTACAACCGGATATACTTTGTGTAACACCCTAAATTTCTATTTAAACGGAAGTAAAAGAAAAGTAAATAGAAAGAATATAAATTTAGCACAAGTGGAGGGGGAAAAGTATACAAAGTACAAACCCTATTATTTTAAGGATTTAAAGGGGGCATGGTTGCCCATTTCTTCTTCACCTTTTTCAATCGGCTGAAAAGAAGAAAAGAGAGAGAGCCCGGTTCTAGAGAGAGAAAATGGAAGAAGTAGCTTCAAAGGTAAGTCTTCTCTTCTATGAGCTCGGTTTCAGCTAGGTTTCGAGTTCTTGACCGAAGTTCTGGCTGTTTAGTGTTTGTTTTTGGGATTCAAGAGCTGAATCGAAGGTGGGTCTTGAACTAGAAGAGTGTTGCTCAAAGGCTGCTCAAGGTGAGTTTCTAGAACCCCTCTTTTACTGATTTTCAACTGATTTGGGGCTATTATGCATACTAAGTAAACATTTTAAAAGAAACCATGGGTTTACAGCTTTATGTTCGAAATGATGTATGTATGTATGTATGTTTTAGTGTTGGCTTATGAGTTAGAGATGATGATTAGTATGCTTAGATGACCTTAGTATGTTAGATCTGTGCTTGGGTATCACTGGAATGATAATCGGGTGAATTTGATAGCATAGAAAACATTTCAGAATGTTTTGATGAACATGAACAATGGTTCATGCGCCCAAACAGTGGCCCATGCGCCCAGCATGAGTGGCCAGACGCCTAAGTGTTGGCCATGCGCCCAAGAGTGGGTCATGCACCTAAAAGTGGCCCATACGCCCAGCATAAATGGCCAGACGCCTAAGTGTTGGCCATGCGCCCAAGAGTGGGTCATGCGCCTAAACAGTGGCCCATGCGCCCAGCATGTTGGCCCATGCGCCTAAGTATTGGCCATGCGCCCAAGTGTTGGCCATGCGCCTAAATAGTGCCATGCGCCCAAAGTGATTGAAACGGCTAAGTGTTGATGCGCCTAAACAGGTGCCATGCACCTGCATAGTGTCAAAGCGCCTGAACAGGGCAGAAGCGCCCAAATAAGGCCCATGCGCCCAGACTGTTTTATACTTAGAATTTTCAGGCTCATGCGCCTGGAAGGTCCCATGCGCCCAATTTGGACTTAAGGTTTCTAAGTGGTTTTTAAGGGGTAATATGGGGAGATAGGTCTGGTTATGATGTGATGGCTTATGTTTGATGTGTGTTACGTATGGATGATGTGCCTGAATGGTGATGGTGTATGTTTATGTTTATGTATATGTTCTTTATTATGTATGTATGTCTTCCCTTGGCTTTGCGTTGAACGTTAATGAATCTAATGAAGTATTATGTAACGTAAAGTGAAAGATAATGAAAAGAGGA
>BJCM01162818.1:0-13759 GCA_018326385.1 Flaveria bidentis
CAAACCTATATAGTTAGTTCAATACGTGTTATCACACAATAAACAATGAAATATTAAACATTATATGCATCAACCACACATTTCATTTCATTCATACCCATTCAATTACATATACGTAAGACATGAAAGACATTTTACATTGAGCTCCTAAACTAGGTACACATGTATCTACAATACATAATAACATATACGTAAGACATGAAAGACATTTTACGTTAAGATGTGAGGGTTAAGATTGTTCAAAACCACATAACACTACGATCTAGTGAAAATATAATTAAACATAGGTTTTTAATGTAACATTGCAACCATGAAGTCTTAAAACAACTTCAAAACATAATAACAAGTTCAAACATTCCAAAATTATAATAAGTCTTTATTATTTCTAGGTCCAATTCTAGATGTGTCCAAACATTAAGATTAACCATTAAGCTTGGGCATTCCCTGAAACATATTAAAAATAAAGTCAACAGTTAATATTGGTGAGTTTTCATGAGTTATACATACATATAAACAATCTTAAAAAAGCAATTCATGTCATAGGTTAAGAAATAATGCAAGAATATAGATAGTATAATGATACAATCAAACCTTGACAAAAGATGGCCATAATAAGATAAACGATTAGCTAAGTGTACTTAGTTCCCATGATTAACAAGAATATGTCATCATGGGCCGACAACAACCTCGGCTATAGCACCAAATAGGTTTGTCAGGCCCATAGATCTATGACGTTGCTACGCTAGTAATAGTTAATTATTGTGTTTACAAGATGCCAATCATATAATGCTCACAAATATCTCAAATAACCATGACAAGTTTATAAACGAATTACTCATGCATTACAAGTTTCAAGATGTTTTACAGGTACATATTTATAAGCTTAAAATGTTTCACCCCAAAAGGTGTGAAATAAAGTAAAAAGGGGCATGAAAAAACTCACATGATATAAGATGCTATTTTAGATAAAACAGTTTAAGAACTAGATTGCTCCAACGATAACTTCACGAATCTGGACCTCGGGTGTAAAGGTGCGTGCTCTTAACCCTTTTTAAAAAATAATTTGAGGGTGCCTGGGGTCAAACCTATGACCTCGGGTGTAAAGGTGTGTGCTCTTAACCGATAGGCTGGGCGCCTATGCCTATTAAGAGTTGGTTTTTGATTTTTAAAAGCACAAATTCGATGAAACCCCCAATATCAATGAACCCTAGTTTCGAATTTCTCCAAATTGAACAACAATTTGAGTATGTTAAACGAATTAACCTTAGTGCTTTTAATCCATAAGTGTAATCAAGTGTGTGAGTGTGTTTAACTTACTCGATTATGAACGAAACGATGTAATTTAGCCTGGTACAGCTTCGGTCCACTCACAAAAAATAGGGGTGACTGGGATCGTTGACTGAGTGAGTGTTTCGAGCAATTGAAGTTACAGAGGGTTGAAAGGGATCGAAGGGGACATTTGCCCTCTGATAAATAGTTTTGATTCGCTATGGTTCAACCCTATCGGTTTCGATTTGAATGCGGATGTAAAGAGGTTTAATTCGACATTAATATCATCGTTTCGTATGAAATTGAACTTATTGATTAGTTAGATGAGATCAATCTAATGTTTTAGAGCCTTTAATTCCATCAATTATAAGTTAATAATGAACGAACAATTCGATGATTTGAATTCCGTTTTGAGACGAATGGTTTTCATATTCAGGCTTCAAATTAAAGGGTGTAACCGGTTTGAAACCTTCGTACGAGGTTAGGGGAAACATTATTTGGTTTCAAAACCGATTATTTTCGATGTATTGCGATTCGCAGAAGCTACCGGATATGGGCCGGAGAGGCTACTGGAAACATGGGGGGAGGTTTGGGTTTAAAACAATTTACATTGTTGGCCCCTATACTTTAAAGAGTTGATAATTATATAAGCAACTTTTAAATTAAGTTCCAAAAAATACAAATTAAACCCTAGACTTACAAAACCATTTTTTATATAAATTTCAAATTATTATTTTATTTAAACTTTACATTTTTTTTGTATTTTTATTATTCATATTAAAATCTCACAATTAATATCCAAACTTTATGAATTATTTAGTATTATTATTATTATTATTATATAATTTTTTTAATATAATTTATAATTTTTTAAAATAAGTTATGTTATTGACTTTTAGATTAACAAGTTAATGTAAATAAAAGAAAATAAGCATAAATAAACTCTCATAGTTTCATTATTGACAAAAAGTCATTACAAGAAGGTAACGAAGATAACATTTTGTTAACGAAAACCCAAAAGGTTACAGTCTCCCCAACTTTAAAAAATTTTGTCCTGAAATTTAAAATAAAATTAAACAAACAATTTTTCTTCTTCATATGGTCCTCGCATTCCGAAGTAAATTCGGATCCATGTTTATTCTCCCAATGAAACTTGATGATTGGGGTGGTAGTGGTTGTAGTCTTATATGGTACGATCCATGATTTCAACGGGCTTCTCAACAAAATGTAAGGAATCTTCGATCTGGCTGTCATCCAAAGGGAGATGCAGACTTTCGTTAGCCAAACATTTCTTCAAGTTTGAGACATGAAAAACGGGATAAACCCCGCTAAGATCAGAAGGTAGTTCCAGCTTATAAGCCACTTTCCTGACCCTTTTTAGAATCTTGAAAGGTCCTACAAACCGTAGAGTTAATTTACCCTTCTTCCTAAAGTGAACAACTCCCTTCCATGGTGAGACTTTAAGAAGAACCATATGCCCGACTTGGTATTCTAACGGATTGCGTCTTTTATCGGCATAACTCTTCTGTCAACTTCTAGCTACTTCAACATTTTTACTAATCGTGGAAACTTTATTGGTCATTTCTTGTATAAGTTTAGGGCTAGTGATGAAGTTTTCACCAACATTCGTCCAAGAAATTGGGGAGTGACATTTGCGAACATAAAGTTCTTCAAAAGGTGTCATCTTAATGCTCGAGTTGTAACTATTATTATAAGAGAATTCCGCTAGTGGTAAATGCGTATCCCAGTCACCACCAAAGTCAAGAACACAAAGACAGAGCTAATCCTCAAGAGTCTTAATAGTTCGTTCAGTTTGACTATTTGTTTGAGGATAGACGACCAAAAGTGCGAAGTGAAACGAATATCTCGATCGGATATGATGTGCAAAGACGCCATGACGACTCACAATCTCATCAATGTATATACGTGCCAACTTTGATGTTTTGTAAGTGTCATGTATTGGTATGAAATGCGCCAATTTGATCAAACGGCCGATGATCGCCCATATACTATAATGACCGTGTGAAGTGCAAGGTAAATTGGTCATGAAATTCATAGATTTATGTTCCTATTTCCACATAGGAATTTTTAGGTTGCTCAAGCAATCCACTTAGACATTGGTGTTTTGCCTTAACCTTTGCACACGCAAGAGATTTGGCTACGTAAGTTGCAATGTCTTTCTTCATCCCATGCCACCAGTATTGTCCACCCACATCCATATACATCTTATCGGAACCGGTGTGAACAGAGTAACGAGTTTGATGAGCTTCGTTCATGATGAAAGTACGAAATTTATCATGGTTTGGAACCCAAATCCGATTTAAGGAATACAATAATCCATTGGGTTTCATTTCTAGTTGAGCTCAAATATTATACTCTAATTCTTTACCCAATTTTCCTTCCCCTTGAACAACTTGTTGAGCTTCCAAGATGCAAGTCTCAATATCATTTTCAATCCTCAAATTTTGAACCAGCACTGTAATCTCATTGATATCCAAACGAATCTCCATGTTGAACCCCCCCAAGGTATCAATCCATTGTCGTCAATCGCAAATTACTTGAAGCGAGACCATCTTTTTATGAACCTTACAACTTAATTCATTGGCTATAACATTCTCCTTTCCACGATGGTAACGAATATGATAGTCATAGTCACTAATCAACTCGACCCAATGACGTTATCTTATATTGAGATCCTTTTTGATTGAAAACGTGTTGAAGGATTTTATGATCAGTGTAGACTATGCATTGTGTTATATAAAGGTAATGCCTCCAAATTTTCATGGCAAAAACCACAACACGAAGTTCAAGATCGTCGGTCGTGTACTTCACCTCATGGACCTTCAATTGTCTCGATGCATAAGAACGGAACCAAGGAATTTCCTAGATGCATCTTAATACAAGGTAAAGTCATCATTTACATCGGGGAGAGTAAAAATAGAAGCATTACACAACTTTTCTTTTAACTTTTTGAAAGCTTTTTCTTGCTCAAGCCCCCACTTGAATTGTTTATTCTTTTGAGTTAGGGATGTAAGCGGTTTCACAATTCTTGAGAAATTGGAAATCAAGCGCCGGTAGAATCCCGCTAATCCAAGAAAAAGAACAAACTTCGGTTGGGGTTTTAGGGACAAACCAATTTTTCACAGCTTCAACCTTTTGCAGGATCAACGTGAATTCCTTGACTATTCACCACATGACCTAGAAATTGGATTTTCTCAAGTCAAAATTCACACTTGTCGCAAGTGGAATTCATGATCGGTTTTAAAATTTGAATAATTGAGAATATCGTCTATGAACACAATCACAAATTTGTCCAGGTAGGGCTTGCATACTCGGTTCATGAGATCCATAAAGACAACAGGGGAAATTATGTTAACACCAAAGGGCATAACCATAAACTTATAGTGTCCATATCGAGTAAGAAACACATTTTTTGGAATATCATCATCATAACTCGTAATTGTTGATAGTCAGAACGTAAATCGATTTTTAAGAATTGAGTAGCTCCTTGGAGTTGATTGAAAAGATCATCTATTCGAGGAAGTGGGTATCGGTTCAAGATAGTCAGTTTATTGAGTTCTCGGTAATCGATGCAAATACAAAATGATCCATCTTTCTTGTTCACGAATAGCACAGGTGCACCCTATGGCGAAGAACTAGGATGGATAAAGCCCTTATTAGATAGTTCTTGAAGCTGACTAGCTAACTCTTGCATTTTTGATGGTGCAAGTCAATAAGGTGACTTAGCCATAGGGTTTGTGTAAGGTTTCATATAAGGCTAATGCAACCCAAAACATCCAAAGTCTCTCTTGCATGCATATATAAGTGTACTGAAGTAGAATGCTTTGGAAGGTTCACACTCTTCCTTAGAAATCATTCTAAAGTGTGAAATCTTACGAAGTCTCGACCAATATCTTCCAAAGCCAAACATGAAGTCTTCCAAAGCTTTAAAGACAAAGTCTTCCGAAGCTAACACTTGAAGACAGATTTCTTCCAAAGACTTTTGAACACATGCTATAATCTGATGTACCTTTATCATAAAGCTGGACCACCTTTCCGTTGCAACTCTGATAAGACACCAACTTTACATGAGTTGGTGAAAGGTCCATGCTTTTGGTAACTATACATTGTGGTCTTGAGTCTGTACTTTCTACTTTATCTACTTTTATCCTTTTTGTAATATATTAGGATGTGAGCTATAGCATGTTATAGTCACTAGTCAAAAGGCAATGCCTTTTGACTCTACATTGATTTTGTTGTTGTCTAGATCATGTATCCAGCTTGTCTTCAAAGAATGGCCGGCTGTAGGATGTAGTATAAGTATCTTTGGTCCTTGTATGTTATTGTTATTGCTTTGTAAACTGTAAGGGACTAGAGAGAAATATACATCATCCTTGAAAACCAAATACTTGTGTTGTTTTGTTCTTGTTCTGACTCTTTATTACTTGTGTTTCTTAGTTCTCATATAAATTGATTTTCTAGTTTCCCATTTTATCTGTTAAGTGTTTTGGAATACTCTCCACCTGTGTTGTGTTGTAAAAGTGCATTGCACCCTTCTAATGGTCTTGTATTTGGTATCAAAGCTTTCTAGGCTCTTGATATAAGATCTCAGCATCTTAAAATCCCACACACACACAAAATACTTAACATCTCAAATGGCAGCTATCTCTAAAGCTGACATGAAAACTGGAACCATGAAAAAGTCTCCACTGATCACTCTTGAAGACTTTGATACTTGGTGTTAAAGAATGGAAGGCTCTATCAAGTCTCAAGACTCCAGGATATGGGACTATGTTGTTGAAGGACCTTACATACCAAGCACCTCATCTGCTACCGGTGGTGGTATGATTCCAAAGGTTGTGGCTGATTTCTCTTATCAAGACAGAAAGAGAAATAGATTGATCAAAAAGCCATGACAACCCTTTAAACTTCTCTTACAAACTCCATCTATAGAGGCTTCAAGAAGTGCAAGACTGCAAAGAAAATATGGGAAGAATTAAAGCTTATGTATGAGAGCTCAGCTGAAGCCAAGGAGAACAAGAAAGATCTCCTCAAATAACAGTTTGAAAACTTCACCTTTAAAGTAGGTGAGACCATGACTTAACAATGCATCAGGTATGTTGAGATTATGGATACTTTAATGGATGTTGGAGTAACTCTTAAGAACAGGGACATTGTAAGGAAGTTTATTTCCTCTCTTCCAAGACAATGGACACATTATTGTGTTGTTATCAAGAGGACTGAGAACCTTAAGACTCTTACACTAACAGATTTGTATGGTAGTCTCAGTGGATACCAGATGGAGATGAAGATGCAAAATTCATCTATAACTCTAGCAATCAAATGGGTTTAACCCTTCATGTGACTGAAAGGGATAGCATAGAACCTCAACATCATCTCATATGCTACCCTAAAAACTCATAAAAGGGTCCTTTGATCACCTTTCCAGAGACTCCAAGAGAAAACTACACTTAAGGAAGTCCCTTCCAAGAGCAAGTTCTTCTCAAGCTTTTGTCTCTTCTGATGAATCCTCAGGCAACTTTCTCTTCACCCTTGAAGACTTGGACTGTATCCATCCAGATGATCTGGAGTATATGGAGATAGTTCAGCAGATGGCTTTTCTCACTCATGGAGCCAAGAAGTTCTACAAGAGAACAGGGAGGAAGTTTCCTAGCAATGCAACCAGTGGAAAGTTTGGGCTGGATAAAAGCAAGGTGATGTGTTACAACTATAACCAGATGGGACACTTTTGATAGAGAGTGCAAGGTACCAAGAGCAAATGGTGGCCAGACTCAATCCAAACCAAACTACACTGAGAGAGCTCCCTAGAATGAGAAGCCAAAGTAGCAAGCTGCAGTTGCTGTTGAAGAAAGAGGCTTTGACTGGAGCTTGCAGGTGGAAGATGCATCTCCAAATCAAGCACTCATGGATGACCATGATGAAGCCAAGGTATTGGAATATCTTTGCAGTCTTGAATGTATTGCTAAAGTTAATAGATACAAGTCCTACAACTTAGAGATAAGATCTGATCTTGAGTTCTTGAACATCTTAAAATCTTATTTCAAAATGGCTGAAAATGATTATAAGTTAAAGATAGAGGACTTAGAGAAAACCATTTTAGTTCTTAAACATGAGCACACCAATTATAGGACTCAGATCAATGATCTCATAACCAAATTGACTGAATGCCAGGCTGAGCTTGTGATCAGCAAAGCTAGGTTAGAAAATTGTGTTCTTGAAGAAGAGACCTTCAAGAACATGATATCCTCATCCTTGCATGCAAAAGTGTGTTACCAGAATAAGCAGGGAATATGATCTTGTGAGATAGCTCCTCCACACACTATCTTTACTCTAAGATGTCCTTGGTGTGGAACTTATGAAGATGAGCTTCCCCTCATAGATCCCTTGACTGAAGAGGATAAAGAGGAAATGATGAAGAATGGCTCTAAATGGATTAAAAAAGAGCATTCTAAGAAAGGTTATCATCCCTCTGAGGAGAGTAAAGCTTTTGGGATGACCAAGTCCAAAAGGAAGAACTTGATCAGAAGGAGCAAGAGAAAGGAAAAGAAGGCTGAAGAGATTAAGGCCACTTTTATCTCTGCACATAAACAAGTCTTTGTCTCTACAGGATTGGAAGTGGTTAAATCCGAGGACACAAACTTGAACTCCAACAACAAGAGTTCTAGTTCATATCCAAGTCATCCCATCATCATGAAGAACGCTGATAAGTTGTGCACCACTGTTGTACAACATGAACCATCAAGCACCAAAGATAGTTCTAACCCTACAAGAATTGCCACATCATCTGAGAAGATGAAGATGGAGAAAGAAAGTGATTAATTTTAGCCTTGTTCTCAGAAGAAGACTCCTAGAAGGAAAAAAATAGATTGTGTTATGTGTGGGAGTACCTCTCATCTTGCTAAAGATTGTATCTACATTCCAACGAGTACTCTCCACATCACAAAGAAAGAAACTATTAAGAGTCTGGAGAAGAAAAAGAAACCTTTAGAAGAAAAATCTGTTTCCTTCGGAAGCTCCAAAATAAAGAAGAAGGCAAGTGGAAAATTACCTTCGGAAGAAAATTTTGTCTCGGAAGAGAGGAATACTTCCGAAGCACTGAAGTCTGCTACATTGCTAGCAGGATCTTCCGAAGGTCCAGTTATAAAAGCTTCCAAAGCCACAAAAGATTCCGAAGTTTTGAAGGTCAAGTCCAAACTTCCAAAGGTGGTGTGGAAGACAAAGAAATACCAAATGACTGAGATTTCCCCATCAATAACAACAAGAGATCCTTAAAGCACAACTATAGGATCTATTACTGTCTCATTACCTTTTACTTCATTTGATGACCCCAAGACCAATAAGGCTTGGGTTTCCAAATGTAACTAATAATTTTTTTTGTGCAGGATCAACTCAAGACAAACAAAAATGTCTAGATCATTGATAGTGGTTGTTCTAGGCACGTGACAGGAAATAGGTCACTACTCCAAAATTTTGAAAATATTGATGAAGGTCCAATTTCTTTGGAGGAGATAAAGGTGGTTACATTTCTGGAAGAGGCAAGGTCACAAATGTTAAGCTCAATATTAAGAAGGTAAACTTTGTTAAGGAGCTTGGATATAATGTTCTTTGTGTATTCCACCTCTGAAGCTCTTTAGCTCCAAAATATGCCAAAGCAACATCTGGAGTTGGCTATTCAAGTGAGGAGCTGATCAAAAATTTGGTTCAGTATCTATTCAAATCAATGGGCATCCTTGTGTCCACTTGAAGGATGACAAGAGGAGGCTTAGGGAAAACAATTGATTGCCGAGCAGGATATTTTGAAGAGAGTGTAGAGATAACTAAGCTTTGCTACTCCATGTGTGTTTAACTCTGAACATTCTCCCTCCCTCTTTATGTTAGCATCATCTTGAGAGCTCAATGAGCTAGAGGAGAAAGTCATTGAGACTTGTACTGGTACATGCTTAACAGATTCTCAATCTGTTTCTTAACTAGTTTAGCCTTGAGGTTTTCAATCTCAAGTTGCTGAGTGGCAGACCAATCCTCTAAAGTCTTAACCTTGGATTCAAGGTTTAAGACTTTAGAAAATAGGTCTTGAATGGTGAGTTTCATACTTACATCATCATCTTTAGAAGAATCACCGGGAGATGAGGTAAGATACCTAGTATGTTCATCCTCACCACCATATGTGGTTTCTTGGCGCCCTAGTTTCCCTTGCTTAATGATGTCTCTTTCAGACTCATCAAAAGGCATGGTTGCCATAGATTCAGTCTCAAATATGTTACCATTGTCCTGATGGTCCATTGAGGCACCTTCAGTAGTGGTAACTTGATCTACATGAGTCCCTTCCACACTAGTGGGACTCAAGAGAGGATACATATACAAGATGGATTTGCCCAGAAAAATCTCCCTCAGAGGAAGTTTCATGCTTTCTATCTAAAGAAAATAGTGAGGAGTCTTTCCTTTGGCATAAAAGAATATGCCATGTAAAATTTAAAAACATGAATAAACTGATTAAGAATGATTTTGTAACTGGAATGCCAAAGAAAGAGTTTACAAGTGATGATCATTGTGTGGCATGCCTGAAAGGGAAGCAACACAAGGTATCTCATAAACCTAAATAAAGAAACCCCATCACTACTCCCCTACACTTGTTACATTTGGATCTCTTTGGCCCCACTAGTGTAATGAGTCTAGGAAGGACCTCGTATTGTTTAGTGATCAAAGATGATTTTACAAGATTCACATGGGTCTTCTTCCTTAGAACGTAGGATGCGATTCCTGAGATTCTGAAGAATTTCATCTTAAAGATTGAGAATCAATGTGATCACAAGGTCAAAACCATAAGATGTGTTCAAGGAACTAAATTCCAGAAACAAATCCTTGATACATTTTATGATGACAAGGATATTACAAGACATATAGTGCTCCCATGACTCCTCAGCAAAATGGTGTTGCTAAGAGGAGAAACACGACACTTATTGAAGCTGCAAGAACTATGCTGTTTGACCCTAAATTGCCCATCACCTTCTTGGTTGAGGCAGTCAACACTGCTTGCTATGTGAGAAATAGGGTTTTAGTGGTTAAGACTCATGGTAAGACTCCTTATGAACTTTGGCACAATAGGGAACTTTTCATTGGTTTTCTCAGGTCACTTGGATTTCCTTACACCATCTTGAATAACAAAGATCAAATTGCCATGTTTACTAAGAAATCAGATGATGGACACTTCATTGGATATTGTTGGACCCTAAAAGGATCATACATGCCAATTCAATTGGTGAGTTGATGGTTGTTCTACTGAGATTCCCACAAGTCCAAGAATTAATGCGCATGAAGATTCTGCTGATAAGAGAACCAAGTGTGGCTAACCGCATTTGTATATGCAGAAGTCATAAAACAAATGCTGACAAGTGTTTGTTCTTCCGTATTAACAAATGCAAATAGCTTAGAAGAATAGGCGGACAAAGTTGAATCTTCCATATTTACAAATGCAAACAAGTTAGACAAATGCGCCAAGTTATTGTTCTTCCACATTAACAAATGCGGATGAACAAATTACTAATGCGGCTGCATCAGAAGAAATGCTAATGAAGTCCAACTCATCCACATTTGTCAATGCGGATGAACAAACGGAAATGCGGATCAAGACTTAGACTAGTTCTGATGTATAGGCCAGGGGTAGTTTTGTCATTTTGTAAAAAGTCATCTTGTCAGCCTATAAATAGAATAGAAAACCTCGTACATGAGGTGACTTTTGATAGACAATTAGAATATATTTTGTCTTTATGCTCAAACCCTAGCATTTACTATAATCAATCACCTTCATCAATACAAACAAGCATTCATGATTATTTCTTTTACATTGAATGTTTCTTGATTGTATGATGCCGCCATTCAATAACTAACGCAATCATTATATTTGATCCTAAGTGAGAATCTCAATATCACTACCCAGTCAATTGGTATTAGAGCTCTGGCTCTTGGTTCTTTTTCAGATCTACCCAATACCTGAATAGAACTTGATTGATCTGGAGATTGAGTTGCTAATAGATTATTTTATCATCTCTACTTAGTAAACAGTAGAAAATACTCTTAAAACGACCTTTGTCAACAAGTTCTCACCTTCAAGAACTATACACAAAACCTACAGATTCATATGAAGAACAAGAATATAACAAAAGTTATGACAGAAACAAAGAAACATTAACAAATCTGATTTAAAGCATTTGTTTAACGATTTGGACTATTCGGACGAATTAATCTTAAAACTTACCTAATCTATATTTGTACAAGTTAAAACACCTTGTTAAAATGGATTCACATAGTTTTTCAGAACTTGGTCATACAGCAAAACCACCAATGCTTAAACATAAATCTGAATTTAAACAATGGAAAATCAAATTCATGAACTATATTACAGGTGTAGATCCAGATTATTGGATTTCAATTTGCAAGGGACCACACATTCCGGTTACTCTATCTACAGATCAAGCTGCCATCTACAAAACATCAAGAATCCCAATTGAAGACTTGACTCTTGATGATGATGACTATAAGAAAATCAAGATTGATCTCAAAGCTTACTCCATTCTTACTCAAGCACTCAACATGAATGTGCTTAAAAGACTTGGAACGTATGGAACTGCCAAAGCAGTATGGGATGCATTGCTGATCATGTGTGAGGGAAGCAGTGAAGTTGCTGAAATTAACAAGGATAAACTTGTTAATCAATATGAAACATTTCATCACTCCAAAGGGGAATCCATCTCTAAATAGCTCCACAGATTTGTGGGGTTGGTGAATGACTTAGAGATAATGGGAGTCACCTACAAAGTCAAGGAGTTGAATAAGAAAATCCTGCACAGTCTTCTTGAATGCTAGAAACAAAATGTGACCATGCTGAAAAATACTCTTGATCTTGAGAGTACTACTTTAGATATCATGATAGCCAAGATAGAAGCATTGGAGCTTGATGAAAGAAGCAGAAATCTAGGAGGACCAAGAGTGATTAAAGCCTACAAATTTACATCTGACTCTCATACTGTGGAAAATGCCTTCATTACTAAAGAAGATGATTTTCTTTCCTCAACGGTTCAAGTCAAGACCACTGGATTCATTGCAGCTCCCTCTACCAATAGGCCATGAACATCATCCCAATCAGCAAGATTCTTAGCAACTCTTTCAAACACCCCTGATGATACAAGATCTAAAGAACAAAAGGCTACTTACAATGCCTTTGTTGCAAGCTTTGAAGCTTATTTGGGAGTGTTGGAGCATATATAGTCATATATAGTGTGTTCGTCGCTTGTCGAATAGTCTAGGCTTAATGTAATACACTTGATTTGTTGTAAACACATAAAACTGGGTCATTCGTAAGAGCATATGCGAATGAGACTCAGTCGTACGACTGAGCCATGCTAATGGACCAGTCGTGTGACTGAGGGATGTGATTGGGACATTCGTAAGACTGAACCATAAGTATGGTCCAGTGGCACGATTGAACCATACGCATGGTCAGTCGTATGATTGAACCATATGCATGGTCCAATCACACGAATAGGCCCAGTCACATCTAATATAGGCCGAGGCCTATATATACCAGTTTCAATGTGTATAGAGATTAAGGATTTTGAGAGGAGTTTGCCCGGAGCCTACGGCTACCGGATGAGAGGGGAGATCATGCTCGATCTTCCCCTTGCCTAGAGTCTTGATTCTTATGTTGTAACGAGCTTGTAATCGTTAGGTTTTATCAATGAAACTATTCAATTATAGTTCATGTTATTGATTGTCTCTTGGTTTTTGTTGTTGTTTATCCTTCCGTCAAGAACATGCTCGGATGTCTACCGATCTAGCCGACCTCACAATTTGTTGATACATATATGTACCTAGATCCTGATCTGAATGTAATATGTCTTTATTGTCTTACACTTATGTAATCGTTGGGTAGTTAATGAAATACAAATGTTTGGTTTTATTTAAAATGTTTAATATTTCATTAATGAGGTGTTTAACGCATATTGACTTGATTATATAGGTTTGTGGTTGTTTGAATTAATATAAATAATGTTATGATAATTAATACATTCAAACTTATTAACATGAAGTCATCATGCGAATGGCCCATGCTAATGGACCATACGCATGAACAACTTCATACGAATGACTCAGTCGTATGACTGAACGAGGAGACTGGATCAGTCGTATGACTATAACATGAGATTGACGCAGTCACACGACTGAATACTTAGTCGTGCGAATGGATCAACCGCATGTCTCAATCACACGAATGAACCATGCTGATGGTTCAGTCGCCCGATTGAGCAACCCTAACCTATAAATACCACCTAATTCGTGGAAAAACGTAAGCATTCAATCCACTTCGACTCCAGACGTACCCTAGCCGTCCAGAAGCCTCTAAGTTCGTACTCCAAGTTCATAGAACGCTGTAGATCGATTCCTAATCAATTCTTGACGTTAGATTCAATACGTT
>BJCM01162819.1:0-13321 GCA_018326385.1 Flaveria bidentis
CTATCGGAGGGGTTGCTTGATCCACTGGGCCGTCGTGCCCACGTCACGCGGGTCGAAAACGGAGCTTTCGAGCTCGAAGTTGGACTTCTTGATGGAGTCATCTTCGTCGCCGTGCCCACGTCGTCGGCGTCGGCGTCATCTTCGTCGCTGAAGTCTTACACGTCGGCGGAGCCGTGCTAGTGGTTGGGGCTGTTGGTTTCGTTGTCGGAGTCGTACACGTCGACAGAGCGGCGCTGGTGGTTGGGGCTGCTGGTTGGGGCTGTTGGTCGGCGTCATCTTCGTCGTCAGAGTCGTACATGTCGGCGGAGCAATGCTGGTGGTTGGCATTGGTGGTTGGGGCTGAAGGAGTGGCCAAGGACGGCGACGGATAAGCCAGGGTCGTGGCGGAACTGGCGGTTTTCGACGGAGGCCGCAATGTGGTGGTGGTGGTGAAAGCCGGTGATTTGGTGGTGGTGCAGACTGCAGATATTAAAAAACAAATAGTATTTTTTTTGTAAATTGCAGACATTTAGTCCACCTCTTCTGCTGCAGATGCGGTCTGCAGACTGCAGACGTTTTTTTGCACAAAAAACAAGCAACACCTAGAAGATCGAATCATAAGTCAATGGTATCAAGAACACCAAAGGTGGAAAAATCAGTGGGTTGGTTGTTGGGTTACCTGTCAAAAGGGCTTACAGCTCCTTATATAAATGTCTGTTACTCCCTTATCTAACCTACATGCCATGTTGGTTTCAAGCCCAAGATCATAATCAACATTTGCATTTCATTAACACTTCAAAACTTACATTATATAGAAAATTAACATGCACTCCTAAAAACAAGCATCACTACTCCACTAAACCCACTAACTTGCTAACTAATAAGACTAATTCAAATTTAAACTTGTTGCATACTCTAAACAAAACATGACTTAAATACTAGACCCGTGACCCATAACTTGACCGGATCAAGATTAACCCAACATTCACCCCCTTAATCTTGATTCGGTTCTCGGTTTCCTTGCTTCTTTCTTTCTTTCTTTTGTTCTTTCTTTCTTACCTTGCTCTTTCTTTCAATACCCGGTATCGGTTTTTTTTGCTTCATGCTTCGATTCTTTCTTACTTGCTTACTTCGAATCATCTTGCTTACTAGTTTTCTTACTTTCTTGCTATCCGAATCACAAAATTCGGTCTTGCTATTGCTTCTTACTTCTTGCTATACGAACCATGCTTGCGATTTCTTGCTTAAACTTGCTCCATGCTTTCTTGCTTACTTTCGATCAAACATAAACATTTAAATGTTTCTGCTTCCTTGCTGCTATAAAGTATCGACCTAACTTGCTTTTTATTCTCAACTTTTGCCACTGCTTCTCTTTCTTCTCAATCAATTATAGCCACAACTTCAGGTGTTTGCTTGTTTGTTTCACCTTGTTGCTTGCTTGTTTTATAAATGAACTGCTTTAATTGAATAACCAGGTGTTAAAAACAATTATCGGTGTGTGCCTGACTCAATTCTTATCTCCTCAATGAAAACCGCTAATTATACTTTTCTGTGCAAACTTACTTCACCCATTTGTAAGCAACATTTGTTACCTCCTATTTTAGGTAATTGCCGACCTTTTGATTTCTTTCTTCTTGCCTTTCGACTCCTTTCTTTCATTTGTCGTCTTTCTTTTACAAAGATTCTGCTTTGTTCTTACTTGCATCTTGCTTCAACGATGCTTCAACTTGCTGTTGTAATCGGAATTCTCCGATCAAAACCTTTGCTGCTGCGTTCTTTCTTCCTCCTTTTTTTTTACTCACTGCACGTACGCTGCTTTCTCACCGTACCAGCAGCCTTGGCTGCCGACTTTCTTCTTCTTTAGCCCTACAGCCAAGGGCTGCTTCCCTCTCAAAACCGACTCTCAAAACGACACTATTTTCTTAACCTTGTGCTTTGATACCAATTGTTCGTTTCAAGCCCAAGATCATAATCAACATTTGCATTTCATTAATACTTCAAAACTTACATTATATAGAAAATTAACATGCACTCCTAAAAAAGCACCACTACACTAAACCCACTAACTTGCTAACTAATATGACTAATTCAAATTAAAACTTGTTGCATACTCTAAACAAAACATGACTTAAATACTAGACCCGTGACGCGTAACTTGACCCGATCAAGATTAACCCAACATGCTAGTCGGGAAAATAAGAAAATAAAAACACCAAATCGAGAGGCTGCCATGTGACAACCTCAAAAGCACTCAATACACCGTTAATCACCCTCCAAATTAATAGGATTAGTCATTTGAGAAACTAACTATATATAAAAAATATAAACTAACTCATAATAAATGTTTTAGGTTATCACTGTCAATAAGAAAATTCTCAATGATTTTCATTCTAGCATATGCAACATATAGTTGTAACCACATCCCTAAGATACAAGGCATACAACTAAATTATTTGGCTATACTTTTTAATGATAAATACAACAATAATAATATACAAAAATAATACAAATAGATAACGTATATCTCGGTTGGATTAAATCACAACCTGTCTCGTTTCTTTCACCTGCTTGTTATTTTTAACTTCTGACTTGTACTTGAGTCTTCAATATCTTCTGAGTGTTTGTTTGGTTGGTACTTGGTGGAGCACATCACATTGCCTAAAGAGGCAACTTTTGCTCCCTTTATCTTTTAATTTGGTAACCCTTTTCAAGAGTTAGAACTCTATCAATGGAATCCTACCTTATGTTGTTGTTCTAACACTTGTCATAATTAAGTAAATTTTGTAAGTGTGATTCGAGAAACAAAAAAAAGGGAAATTCTTTTTGGATATTAGCCCCACATCTCCTTTGTCTATAATAAATAAGACTGTGATGTGCTAATTGTGTAGGTTGCTAATTGTTTGTAACTTGTACATAACTGAACCTAAACCACAAATTGGAACGTAATTGTGACCCTTTTATTTTGTATCTCTATATGATTGTGTATCCTTATATTGTTAATTATATTGTGTAATCTGATAATTGTTTGAAACTTGTAAATCACTGCAACCTAAACCACAAATTGGAACCTTATTGTAAGTCTGTGTGTGTTATGTATGGTTGTGTCCCAAAATTACTAATTGTTATTTGACTTCGTACCTCACACGAACCACCTGACCCGACCCATTTAAGGTAAGAAACGACGTGGTTTTGAATCCTGATTCACTGCTCATCAGCTAATTAAATACGTTTATGTGTGGCAGGCCACAACATGCAACCCGAGTGTTTGATATGATTGATGACTTCTATATTGGAGAGCTAGAGAAGTGATGATATTGAACGTGTTAATCATGCAGAATTTGTAATTTGTTTTCAAGATCATGACAAAAATTTTGCTTGGATAACAAATTTCCCCTTCTATTTGGAACATGATGAGATTCTGTCATTGATGAATGTAAGACTATCATGTCTTCATCAATATATCTCGATAAAAATATTCCTGTTTTTGGATAAGTTCTATAATTTTGAGATAAAAACTGAATATTACCAGCACCACTTTTAAATACATTGATATATTCTAGACTCCTGTGTGTTATTAAATTAAGAATAATAAAAGAAAACAAAATGAAAAACAAAGGGAAACAAAATATTAAAACGGTCCCACTATGCTCTAACGGTTCGTGGTGAATTCGAGAAAAAAACCATTTATGTAATAACCCGGAAATAGTTACAAATTTTTTTGTATAAAGAAGTTAAACATTTCGTTTTCAAATAATGTCCAATTCCATTGGCACTCTTTTCCATATCACGGAAGAATGTGGATGGGATAAAGATGTTTTAAATTTATTAATTAATCGCTAAAGTGTTTAACTGTTACTTAACCAATTCGATAAGCTATATTATATCTTATTGCTAATCATATTAATCACGTGGCTGAGTTTAATTTTTTTTCTTTCTTTCTTTTGTGCTTTAGTTTGTTTTAAATATAGTAAGTTTAAAACTAATTAACAAATGCATGACCTTTTATTTTTAATAATTTTTTTACCTTGTAAATACCAAGTAAACATTTAAGGATTTAAACTCATATATTTTTACGAAGGACTATCAACAATATATTATTTTATTTTCTTAAAATATTCTTAATGATCGATGATTAATATAACATATATACTTGACAACTCTGAACACATCTCTGAACACGTCTGTTTACTTTTACTAATTTTTTCATATAAATTTCATTCAAAGTTTGACTATTAACCTAGCATATAATGCATATCAAGATTCTCTAACACTAATTGTTACAAAATCCTGTGAAACACACCCTTACGTTGTATTTTTCTATCTGCTTATAAATATACATTAAGTTCAAATCTGACCAGTCGTGAAGTGTGTGTTCTGATATCACCATATTCATTATTGGAAAAATATTAAAATATGATGAAGATGTTCCCTCATCCATGTTCATATTTCATTTTTCCCCATTGAATTTAAATAAAGGTTTAACGGCAGACACTTGCAGATTCATTATTTAACACCCCCCTTTTCTTCACTAAACAAATAATATTATTATTATTAAGAAGAACCACAAAAACCAGTGCTCCAATGGCGGATTTCAAGAAAGCTTCAATTCTCAACTCTATTGATCTCTCCTCACCCGATATCCCTACCTCTGTATCCTTACTCAAACAGGTCTCTCTCACCCCTCTCTATACATACATATATGTATTGATTTTGTGTATATATGCTTGTGTACATATAGTGATTGTGTTCTACAATTGATATGATTTTGGGGATATAACTAGTAAAAAATCATTTCTTTTTGATGTTTTGAGGTTTAACATGAAGTGATTGATTTGGGTGTTTTACATGATTGTTAAACTGTTGATTTGATTTGATGTGATCCATAGGCATGTATGGAATCAGGGTTTTCCTATGTGACCAATCATGGAATCAGTGAGGAGTTTATGGATCATGTTTTCACACAAAGCAAGAACTTTTTTGATCTTCCATTGGAGGAGAAAATGAAGCTTCTTAGGAACGAAAAACATCGAGGCTACACGCCTGTTCTTGATGAACTTCTTGATCCTGATAATCAACTCCATGGTTTGTTCGAATTCATGAATAGTTTCCTGTTATCTGGAACAAAAACCTTGATCTTTTGTGAGCTAATATTGTTGCAGGTGATTATAAAGAGGGATTTTACATAGGTTTTGAATTGCCTGAAGATGATCCTGAAGCTCAAAGGACATTTTACGGGCCAAATTTGTGGCCCGACTCAGGTATTAAGCAAGTTTAGATGAGGGTCAAGGGGGTGTTTGGATGTGTGTTTAGAAAGTGATTATGTTGTATTGAATAATCGGGATTATTAAATAATCAGCTGTTATAAAACAGGCTCGAGTGTCTGAATAGGTTTATCCTCTTTAAAGCTGTGAAACTAGATACTCATGTGTTTGATGAATTCTGACTATTTAAGGAACCAACAGATAAAATGACTAAAAGATACATATTTTTATAAGAAATGAAAATATCTAATTTTACCTGCAAAATTATCAGATATCCAAAAGTGGATTCAAATATCCAAACATTAGAGAGCTCAATTATCAGATAATCAGTTTCAAAACGTAAATCCAATCATCCGTTTGATATTTTATGTTTCTCTGCAATATTCAAGCTATAAATATTAATGTTAAGGTTTTTTTTATTCGTGAATTTAGTAAACTTTTTGAATGTTGTTGACAGATCGTTTACCTGGATGGAGGCAAACTATGGAAAAATATCATCAACAGGCTCTGTTAGTTTTCTTAAGCCTCTAAACTATAGATAGACAAACCAATTTATAAAAAAATTGACCTTTACTTCTGACATTTTTAGGGAAGTAGTTAGAAAAATTGCAAGGCTCATAGCTCTTGCACTTGATCTAGATGCCGACTTTTTTGAACAACCTGAAATGCTTGGGAAGCCAATTGTGATCTTACGGTTGTTGCATTATCCAGGTGGAAAGTTAAAATCTTTTTAAAAGTATTCATTTCATTTTCCATGTTTTCAACATCTGTGTTATAGAAGAGGTAAAAGAAGTTGGTTTATGTTGCAGGTCAAGTATCTGAGCCTGCAAAGGGGATATATGGGGCTGGTGCACACTCTGATTACGGTTTGATTACTCTTTTGGCAACCGATAGTGTTTCTGGACTCCAAGTATGCACCAAATATTAGCCACTATACATCTCCTTATAATTTCCAAATAATTTGATTATTTTTTTTATAAAATTTGTCAAGATATGCAAAGACAAAGATGCGAAGCCTCAAGTGTGGGAAGATGTTAAACCGTTAAAAGGGTAAAGTAATAAAATATTTACCTCATAGACAATGATGAACGATGTTGTTCTTAGCTTTTACATTTATGAATCATATGTATGCTTCAGAGCATTTGTGGTCAATCTTGGCGATATGCTGGAACGATGGAGCAATGGTATTTTCAGGTATAAGTGTTGTCCTGGTGTGTGTCATTGTTTTGCAAAGTTTGACTTTTGGAATGTTTGACTTTCGATTTGACTTTTATTAATTTGTTCAACATCTCTAAATTTTAAAAAGTTTTAAGTGCTGATTTGGAATCCCACATAAACAATCATTTTGTTTTTGCTTTCAGGTCAACGTTGCATCGAGTGTTGAGCAACGGACAAGAGCGATATTCAGTATGACCACTTCTGATACTAGTTGATTTTATTTCTTCTGGATTGTTTCTTTCCAAACCATGTCTTCTTTGTACAAAATTGAAAATTAGTTACCCTTAAAGCAACAACCAATTCATGCTAATTTGTTACCTTATTTTGTATGAGCAGATTCCATACTTTGTGGAGCCTAGTCATGATTGTATGGTTGAATGCTTACCTACATGCCAATCAAGCGAAAACCCTCCCAAGTAAGTATTCAAAGGTTATTGATGGGGCCCATGAGTTATGATTTAAAATTTTCTGTAAATGTAAATGTAAATATAAATACGATATATAACACTCTTGACACATTTTACTTGATGCTTATACTTGTTTTTTAAATCTTGATCATGTTAGGTTTCCTCCTATTAAATGTGAAGCATACCTTCTTCAACGATATAATGACACCCATGCCGATCTAAGTTCATACAACAAAGCCTGAATTCGAGTGGCAATGGAGAGTTTGTTGCATTGAACAATGCGGATTTTAGCAGGAACAAACCAAGTTGTTTTGATAGTAATTGTGTCTGGTACAAATAATATCTTTTATATGAAGCAGTTGATATACATCAACTTTTTATATCAAGGGTTTTGCATCATCTTTATCACATATTTTGTGATTGTTTATTTATATATAAATATATTGTAAAATTGGTGGATTTAAGATAAAAGAATAGAGGAACAAGCAACTTAATATGACAAGACTGAAGGAAAATATAATTAATGTAATGATTTTAAAGCTTATTTTTGTTATTGAACTAAATACATACTTCACACCATAACCACTTAATATATAAAGATCGAAAGAACACAAAAGCAAGATAACAAAACTCAGATAGAGCAAACACTTTGGACAACATAGGAGTTAGCTAATTGTTTATCTGTAGCTTCGGTAGTTGGGGGTGTACATACAACTCTCAGCATACTTCACCAGATCAGCAGGGCGGGGAAGACGTGTTGCCAGACCTGTAATACATTCAGACAGTTTCATTACTCAAAGTAAGAACACGAGATACATTTATCTCATTCCGAATTTGAAACAGTAAGAACACAAAAGAAAATGTGTCACTAAAATAGGAGGCACTTTTGACACGTGTACTTTTAAATAAGCGATCCAGGTAGTTGTTTTATCTCGATCAAGTCAAAGGGTAATTATAAAAAAAGTAGTCTTAAAACTGGTCAAAAGCGGCCCAAAATAGAACTTATAATTCATTTTGTTCAGTTCTTTAAATTACTATTTAAATACAAATTTTTGTAATATCCAAGTTTGGGAAATAAGTTTTTGGATCAAACCAACCATAATTGTTTTGACTGATACAAAAAGTCGTCAATTTGCCATCTCTACATGATATAAAACAGCGCTTACCAAGGTCATATGCTTTAGCAGCAACATTTGCAGCAATATGAGCTGAAATCTTTCTGATGTTAGTGAGTGGAGGGTAAATCATCCCTTTATCGTAGTGCTCTTGTGTTACTTGATTAGCCAATGCTTCAGCTGTAACAATAAAACAAAAGTTTAGTTCTACAATGCCTCAGCAGTTTGGACAGATACATATAAATGTCAATATCTGTAATTCAATGTGGTAAGAAATATAATTACTACTTACATGCTGCCAAAAGCATCTCGTCATGTACACGGATTGCACCAGAGATGACCAACCCAAAACCAAGTCCAGGGAAAATGTAAGCATTATTTGCCTGGATTTAAATCAATACAAAATAATGTGAGTATGTATGATTGATGTCCAAAAAAATTTTAACTGTACAAGTAAGAGTATTACCTGGCCAGGAATGAAGACGTTGCCATTGTATTCATAAGGATCAAAAGGACTACCACTGGAAAATATTGCACGGCCCTAGCGACAATGATTGATTAAATGTTAAGTTTGTGTCAACATGAGGATTTTCTTTCCCTTTTTATAATATGGAAGTTCAAAGTAGCTAATTTTAGGTACCTGGGTCCAGGTGTAAGCTTGTTCAGCGGTGCACTCGGCTTGTGAGGTTGGATTGGAGAGAGCCATTATAAGCGGTCTCTGCAAACAATAATATTTTTTTTTATGTTAGTTTGTGTCCCTTGTTGTACATGAATAAGTAGAGGTGACAAATTTGTCCCTTTACTTATGAATGGGTTGATTTGAGTTATGTTACATGTCTAATGGACATAAAAATTTTGATTAAAAAACAACTCAAACATGACAAAGTCACCCTAGATGTATTTTAAATGAAGGAAAAACTTCTAGATGATATAACTTTCATAATCACATCTCAGACAAACCAGTCATAAATATGTTAAGAATTTGCACGTGTCTTTCATGTCAAACCAACACTACCCCTTCTGACCTGTACAATCCATTTCTGACCCAAAAACGTTTTGACCGGTTGCCCAACCCACGGTCCTGCACATTTTTCACCTCAAAGTGTGTGTACACGTGCACATGTGTGTGTTTTTCAGAGAGAGAGAGAACCTCATTAAAGGCTGCCATGGCCTCAACCACGTCCTGCGTAAATGTTTGTCCTACCCCAGATGTTCCAATTAGAACAGATGGTTTGATGGCCTGGTGATTATTGGAGATGATATTAATTGTCATGAAAAAAAAGTCAGAAAAATATTATCATGGATAGTGAAATTTCATAGAAATTCTCACCTTGACAGCATCTAAAAGAGTTGACAAAGGCTCGTGTTCATGAGCCCATGGTTTCTTAAAGTGCTGAAGGGTTTCTTTACGAGAACTAACAATTAATCCCTGAAGAAGCAGTCATCATGTAAGAAGCATTATTAAAGAGAATAAAAAGTATAGATCCACGTGTACCAACCTTAGAGTCCACAAGCCATATCTTCTTACGAGCCTCGTCAATGGGTATATTTGTCTATAAAAGTTAAAACTCGATGATGAGAAAAGCACCAATTATTAGGTGATACAACTAAAACATAATCTTAAAGCATAAAGCTGTACCTTTGTTGATATTTCAAGAGCTATAAGCTCTGCTATACCAGTCCCTGCCTGAAATACACAAAGGTTTATAGGATATCAGTGAAATTGAAGAGTTAATTCCTCTCATAGAAACATCTCCAGTGAAGGCATGTGTGTTATCAGTTTTATGCACAGATTCTTTATTAGTTAGTATTCCCAGATTCTTAAGAATACGGATGAGTAGAGTAGATTATTTTTGTTTGTTTGTGTGTGTGTGATGGGAGGGGATAGGTTTGTCAGGCCAGGTTGGATAGTGGTTAAAACTGATAATATTTTTCGAGCCAAGTCAGGTTGGGTTGTTGAATATGATACAATAACAATGTAACTCCTGGTGACTTCCGTTCTGGCCCATTTGATTAATTTCCATTTTAGCTGAACTTTTTACATTTACTAATTTGAACTGTAAGAAAAAGAACATAGCTGGAATAGGCACATTTTGTTCTCAGAACAATTAATTTGTTGACGTAAACAAACAGCTGACTTATGTGCACACTCAGATGCTTAAAGGGATTTAATATAGGCTTAAAGGGATTTAAATTAGGCTTAAAGGGGGAATAGAAAACAAAAGTCTTACTTCCCCAGCACCAAGGAACAAGAATGTGTGATCAGCCAAGCTACCACCAAGTAATTTTAGTGATGCGACAAGACCCGCAAGAACCACAGATGCAGTCCCCTGCAACCAAACAATCAAAGTTATACAACGTTCATAGATTAGTACAGCAGATATCTATCACTCAACCACATTTTATACCTGTATATCATCATTGAACACCAAATGACTGGTTCTATATTTGGCCAAGAGCTCAAATGCATTGTGGTTTGCGAAGTCTTCAAACTGAGAATTTTGGACAGTACCAACATAAGGGTGCATGGAAAGATGCATTTATGACTGTAAATTTAGAAGACCTATGGGTTATTTACCTGCACAAGCACCTTTTCACCATAGTTCTGCTTTACTGCAGACATGAACTCTTCAAGTAAATCATAATATTCCTGCAGAAACAGTAGATGTTATACCTTTCTTCTATATATCGAAGAAAATACATGATTAAGGTAAAAATAAATCTTAGGGGACGAAACGAGCAGATCTGAGCTCGCCTAAGCTCTAGTTGGGCTCGTATAACTTAGCAGAGTTCGAGCTCAACTCGTCTCGAGCTCTATATCCAAAAATTAAGCCCGACTCGTGAAAATTTTTAGAGCCCAAGTTACTTGTTTATTTTTTGTTAAATTTTTTATTTATATAGATATTTGAATAATTTGGTATATCTACAATTATAAATTTACATATATAATATGATGTATATTATCATAAATTATATTATAGTACCTATTATGTAATGTATATATTATATCTTAGAAAAATTTATTATATTTATGTAATTTATAGGCTCGTTTAGGCTGATATATGAAGCTCGGGCTCGGGCCCGCTTATTAAACAAGCTTAAATTTAGGCTCAATCTTGGGCCCGGGCTCATTTAAGCTCTGCTCAATTGGTGCTTTTAGCAAGCCGATCTAGATAGCTCATGAGCGGCTTGTCTCATCATACTCCTCCTGATAAAGCTACACAATTTTAATGACCTTGATCTAGTATGAACTATCTCAATGTACCTTCCCAGTGGCCCTCTTTTGTCTAAGACCAATATAAAAATCATCATCCAAAAGCTTCTGATTGTTAGTCCCCACATCAATTGTAATAGGCAAGCACTACATAGCAAGTTGAAAGACCGTAATTAAATTTACAATGAACCGATTCTAACATTGGAAATGTGGATATCTACCTACTAAATTAAATACGAAATCAAGAAATTCTAGTAAGGCTTACCGCAGAAGGCCTAACACCTCCAAGGGCAGTATATAAAGCAAGTTTCCCAACTGGAATTCCCATGCCCTGCACAAATTTAGGAAGTTCGTTTATTGAACTGCAATACAGTCACGTCTGATAAAACTTAATGACATTGATGAAACATAGTTATAAAGTAAAGAAAATTAGCTTATATTACCTGACACCCAAGATCTCCCAATCCCAAGATACGTTCACCATCCGTCACCACAATAACTTGAATATTTCTCTCAGGCCAGTTCCTGAGTACCTCAAGAATCTTTCCCCTGTAAATTTTGGTTATTGAATTGTCAAGTCATACTAATTTGGAATAATTTACATTAAGTATATACAATTCTATCTAACAGCCATACTTCTCTTTTAAACTAATGTAAAGACCCTGAGGTCGCTTGAATATACTCCCATATTTCTGGCAAGCCTCACCAACTGTGGGAGTGTACACAACTGGGAGAAGTTCTTCCACATTATCAATAAGAAGCTTGTAGAACAGCCTCTCATTTCGCTCCTATAAACCATAACAGAAGGAATATGAATGACTAAATATAACGATCTTGTGTAAAGTAACAATATTCCTATAACAATGATCATCTTCGAAAACAGCACAATTTCAAAATGTGAAATATGTTGATTCATAAAAATACGAATATGGACCACTGATCCCTTTCACAATAATCATCTTGAAAAACAGCACATTCAACTTTTGATATATGATTACTGGAAATCAAAATATAAAAGAAAAACTTGATAAAATTTCAAATGATACCTCGAGTTCCATCATAGCCACATATCTATGCAAGGGAACTTCATAACTGCGAATATTTTGCATCAATTTCTTCTCCTGGTGAGTCATAAACACAAAATATCTTTATACAAAGGAAATGACATTTTTACCCAAATGTTCATGGAGATTTAAGGAGAAATGCAAACCTGAAGCTCCTGTGTTGCGACGGCCGGAGGTAACAGACCACGCAAGTAATGGGAATCTCTTTCCCTCTCAGTGAACGCAAGCCCCTTGTTATGGTGTGGATCCCTCAGCAAAGTGTATCCACTAGAAACAATAATCTTTTTTAGTTACAGAAAAATCCGAGAAGATAATCCAAGTTTGTAAATGAAACTGGTTTATTTCTTAAAACTATCTACCCATTACGCAAGGTTTAGAAAGAAAAAAAAACCATGTTTTAAGAATTCTCATACACATCAACAATAAAAATCACTTCCTATCACTATCAACTCACCCTTTCACCACTAAACCCTCACACTAACAAAGTGATGTAATCAGCACAATTCCATTAGTTTATGTGGAATTAAGCAAGCAAAAATCTGCAAATCGTCTCAGTCAACCATCAATTGACCATCAAAAATCTGCAAATCGAAATCCTATTACAGCCAACAAATCTAATAACTCACACAGATTCGATCAGCATCTAGAACAGCAAATTAAACATACATCCAAAAGCTCCCAATCAACTTAAAAAACCAGATCGTAACAAGCAACAAGCTGAGTAAACATATACGACTCAAATCATCCAAGCCTAAATTCAGATAATAAAGAGTTAAATAAGTAATGAAGGTTGTTTTGATCATATTAGGAGTTGAATAGTAGTATCTAGTGTTATACCTTGCAACAGAAACAGTCCACGGGGTGATGAGTTGGTCCTCGGAGGCACGGTCTTCACCGTAGACGTCATCAACGCCACCGCCCACGGCGGAGCTCTGGTCAACCACCGACTCTCCGTCCTTCAATGTGCTCGCCATTTTTCTTCGTTAATAATCTTTCAAATAATCAAATCTCAAATATTATGTGATCCACTCTTACATGGTGCACGTATATATATATATATATA
>BJCM01162820.1:0-35983 GCA_018326385.1 Flaveria bidentis
CGGCCATGCGTCGAATAATAAACACTTAACACAATTAATAATCATAAAAATAAACATGTTATCCATGTTTTGCGAAATTAAACATTTACATTAACCTCTTTAAATAAGCTCTGCCAATTAAGAAGACTAAAATTTATTTGGTGCAAAAATTATGAAAACCACATTACTCTCACCCCACTCCCCTCGCCCCGCTGGCTAAGATTTAGTCGAGGTTTTACATGTGTATTGATTTGATTGGTTATTGCTGTTGGCCCTTTAGGTTCGTTAGGCTCTTGATTGATGATCTTGAATATGAACAACTTGTATGAAATTTGAGAGAAACTTGAACAATATGAACAAACGTATGAATTATGAATGTTGATTCTTTTGTTTACAGACTCTTGGCATCTATATATACCCTATTGGTAGTTAACATGTTTAAGTTTTGACATACTATATCCTTATACATATATACACTTTACATACTAGACTCTAAGTTAACTTTATACTAATTACATAAACAACCTTCTAGTTTAACTATATTTAAACACACTTATGTATTTATGGATTAAATAATTATACTCTCAACAATTGCGTGCGGCTTACGTTGTTTTTATTATTTTGGGCCGGCTATAGGGTAGCACCTTAGCTGACTTGAGTTAATTGTCCTTGCATGATTAGTTGATAGTGGATTGCATGTGAGGCTAAAATGTAATGTTCAATTTGGCTTAAAATACGATCAATATGTTTATTATGATAATTTCTCTTAAATTATACCGGTGTATACAATAATTTCAAATTCAAAATACATTTATCATTAATAGAATATGATACCCCTAAATTTAATATAACTCATGTGTTCCGGCACTTGCGTTGCCTCATATAAAGAAATTAATGTTCATTGTGGCTGCAAACTTTTCGGTTTATCACACCATGACGATAGAATGACCATCTTTCGATATCATCATCGCCAAACAAATAGAGTCCAACTATATCAGATGACACATCACAATAACTGCTATGGCGGGGCTAAGATTTGGCATTTGGTTGGGCTGCTAAATAGCAGCCACACCCAACAACTGAAACAAACAACATCCCCAACAGAACAAGCTTTATCTTCGACGAGCAATAGCTCGTTATCATCGATATCCCTTAAACTGAAACAACAACAATCGGTCTTAGATGAGTAATATTCATCGTCATTGACAACAAGCCCCATAAAATAATTGTTCATGCAAACATAGTTAAGCATAGAGCTAACCCGCATCAGCACCACCAGTGCCACCGCCACCGTCGGGCCAAGATAGGCACAAGAGTCGGGGTGCGAGCAGCAATTGACACTGAACGTCAACCACCGGCCGAAGAACAACAGGCAACGCGTAGATAAAACAATGCATGGCTGGCGATGACGTCGACGGTGGCGACAACAAAACCATCGGCGACAATGAAAGAGCAATGCAACAGGTGGAGCGAGGCAAGAAAAGGGATTTAAACGTCAGGTTGTGCAAAAAGGAGCCGTAGCATAAGCATCACAAGCTGTAAAAAGTCAATTGTTTATTCACCGGCCGGTGGTTTAATAATAAGGTAAATGTTTTTGCACATGGAACAGAACTTTTCAATGTTTAAATGTATGATATTATTCTTACATGTTTTTACGATAACTAATTTTTTTCCTGACAAATTTTTAACATGAATGATATGTCCGGCCCGGCCTTTTAACTATTTTTGAGCACAATTGCTACTGAAAATAAGATGAGTTATCTAAAACAAGCTGTGCATGAAAGATTCTAGTTTCACGAGTTGACGGTGAAAAAATGCAGTATATATTCTTGTTGTTGTATCTGCTTGTTTTATAACTTACCGGCTAGTGTTCGACTCGTGCTTCACCATGGTTCAATTTTAAATGTATATGAGAACGTCACAATGCTAGTTTTTGAGTTTATAATAGTTCCAGTGAGTTAAAAAATATAGACACCGGGATTCTCGCTAGACATATTTTAACAATTCATTATTATATTTATTTATTGAACATATTATATTTGATACGTCGATGTCAATTAAAACGTACAAGTTAAAAATGTTCGAATAAATACTATTATCAAATGTTAAACATTCATGTATTATGATTAAGAAATACGTTAATATTGAATTGTATACGTTAATATTATATAGTAACTAATATAATAATAACATAATACTATAACACAATACTAATATAATAACACAATACTATTGTTATTATTATTAACCTTATAATAATAATAATAATAATAATAATAATAATAATAATAATAATATATTATTATTATTATTATTATTATTATTATTATTATTATTTATATTACGAGTATACATTATTGTTGTAATTATTTTTTAATTAAATTAAATGTTATTAGATAACACGTTCATAAATACTAAAATTTTTAAATACCCAAAATAACCCTAGAAAATATTATTATTATTATTGTTATTATAAATATGAAATTATTTAATAGTTATATATTTAAGTATTTTAATAAAATAATATTTAATTTAAATAGGATTTAGTTATAAAAATATAATTAGTAAATATTAATTTAAAGTATCAAAAATAAAATAAAACTTAATGTAGAGAATTAAATAATATCACATTAATAACTAATGTAATAACCATCTGTATTAAATAATTTTTTTATTTGAAGTGTATTATTCATTTATTTTATTACACATTACACTTAGGGAAAATTTCAAATAAAAAGGTCCCTAAAACTAAAAAATATAAAAAGTAAATTTATCCATTAATCTTCTTAATCAATGGTTGAGATCAAACTATAGGAAAAAAATTTAGAAAAATATTTTAGGAATAGTCATATTATTTTTTTTCAAGTTGTTATATTTTTGTAAAGATTCATAAGTTTTATATACGATATTATTTTTTATAAAAATTTATAATGCCCAACGAGGTTTATTATGCTCACAAGAAATGAAGGAAGCTCATCACTAAGCTCATTACAACTAAAATGTATACGAGCCAGCCATTTCAAATGAGTTTTTTATCTTTAAATTTGGTAAAGTATTGTTATATAAAAAGACAATAGGTTTTTTATATTTTTAAATTTGTTACTTGTCATTGTGTCTTTATGCAATTCATTGTGTCGTTTGGTAGTTATCGTGCCTTTTTAATACTATTGTGTTTTTTAAAATGATAAATTCTAAGAAAATGAATAATGGTAGAATAACATTGTTATGTATATTTACTACGTAAAATACAATAATAAATTAACAACTAATTAATCTAATATATTTAAAATAATGACAAAATAACACAGTATTTCATTATGTTATCTTGAACACTATGAATTTTAAAAATTATATTATTGAAATAATGTCATTGTGTACTTTTATTTATAAAATACAATGAATGATAACAATAATTTTATTTAATTTGTAAAAAATGGCAAAAATAACACATTATGTTATTTTCAATACTATGAGTTTGAAAAATATATTGATGAAAATATATCATTGTGTACTTTTAATTATAAAACATAATTATAGATAACAAGTTTAATATAATCAATAAAACAATAACAAAATCAATACAAAATGATCTAAAAAATAAAACACAATGATAAATACTTATAACAAATGATGTCAAATATACAACAGAATGAACTGGTATTTGACACATTAAACGTATAAGTCACAATGAGTTAAAATATTTGACACAATGATCAAATTGTCATTATCCTTAAAACAGTACGTGTTAAGGGCATAATCTTTCTTAAGCTTTTTAAATTAGATATGTTTTTTACTATAATCTTACCCTTAAATTTATCATTGGATGCATGTAACAATATTTTGAAATTCATAATCATTTAATGTAACATATGTATTAAATATAAGAATATACAATGTTGAATATATATTCAACTAGAAATATTAGAAGTTGTTTGTATAATAATATAGATTAAATTTTAGTTGTAATAAATAGTAAGTTTTAAAAGTTGTTTGATACATGCTAAAATATATATTATATACACTTCAGTTAGCGATGTTTGCGAGATGTTTAAAATCGGATATTCAAAATTTTTAAATAATAGAAATTACTAAACGTATCTGTATCTAAAGATTCAAATATGGATATGGAAATGGATACTGATTCAGATATCTGAACTTTCATTTTTTTAATTTTTTTGTTTTGTTTATTATTTTTTATAACAATTGGACATATACTGTTTTAAAAACAACGTGAAATACCAACATACATTATCAAAGTCCTAACATAGATTGATAAGTCCCAATGAAAAATAAATAAAATTTAAAAATTGTTTGAATACCCGAAAATTTTCAAAATCGATATCCTAATTTGAATTCTCAGATATTCAATTAATTTTTTGGGATTTGGATAAGATTTTTGGATTTAGATATTTTTGAATGCCCCTATATGTTATTTGTACTAATTATTGTCTTTTTTGCGTTATATCATTTCGTGTTATTTTTGTTACCATTTTTTATATATTATATACATTTATTATTATTTTATCATTATATCTTACAATTAAAAGTACACGATGATATTACATGTATTACAAAACTTATTGTGTTCAGTAAAATATAATGACAAGTAAAAAGAAGATAATGACAAAAACGGCCATATCTAAAATACCCATGAGACTATTTTTTACCTAATAATTTTATCTTAACAATTGATTAAGAAAAAACAATTGAGATAAGCCTCGGTTATCTTTTTGCCATACCAAAGCTACACGTCAAAGGTTCAAGCTCTAGGTTTGGTGTTTTTCTCAAACCGATACTAGTTTTTTTATTAATTATTTCTATTATTAAAATTATGAGTAATTTACAAGATTTGTACTTTGCGTGTAGGTAATTATAAATTAGATCATTAAATAAGTTTACCTAACATTAGTTATACTAAGGGTTTGTAACAAAATAATCATTGCTATTAAGGATAATTAATATATGGGTTAAATAAAAAATATGTAAAAGGTATATATGTGAACGCATTAATTTAATTTTATCATGATCATTGTTCATCTAATCATATTAGATCAGAACAATGAAAAAAAAATTCGACATGACATTATAATGCCTCTACATGCATATTTTTTCTACATGTTTTTTATTCAAACCATTTAACTAACAATCACTAATGCAAATGAAAATTATGTTACAAATGTTTACTATAAAGGATGTTATGTTACTTACTAAATATTCAAGACGTAATCCATGGTTAGATATATAGATAAAGGATGAATTGTAATACCCTAAACAAATGATACCAACCTCACGAGCAAAAGGGAGGTTTAGAGGCCGCGCCACAAATAGTGGTTTCCCTAAACATCATCAATATATAGGCTTGAACAATTAAGGATGCTGATATATCATATGGAATTGAATAATACTACTCGGTTCCTTTTTGTAATTAATCATATAACAAGCATGTGTGTAAAAATTCATTAATATAGTCAAATTTAAAAAGATAATTTTATATCCTTAAGCTTTGGTTCTTACTGTGTTTTGTTCACATTTGTCAGTTTCATTCAAAAAAGTTGTACTTTTATTTTATTTTTTTGCATTTGACTTCCTAAGGTTTTATAAAATTGTCATTTTCATTCAAAAAATTTAACTCCGATAATTAAAATGTTAGTAATGCAAATTGAATTACCCTTTAAAACACAAAAGAAAATCCCTTAATTACATAATCAAAATCGAGTGTAACTGAATCACGATATATGAAAGATGTCGACTAGAAGCGATAATCTCTATAATATAGTATAGATTAATATCACTTGTTTATCTTTTATCCTCTTCTAAAACATATTGTTTCCAATGGCGAAGCTTTTAAAAGCCACTCCCTCCCTGCCCCCTTTGTTTATTTGCTCAGAAGTGAAATTTCAGAAGTGAAATTTTATATGTATTTCACCAAAAATATTTATACATATTGAGTTTGGCTTATAATTTGTGTCGAGTGACCATTTGCCCTCATATACAATGTTTAGCCATTGAATATTTCTTATATCATAGTTTTTATCTAAACAAAGTCTATTACGAAAAAGGTAAGGAAGCCTCAAAGCTATAGAATTGAGTTGTCCGGTGGGCCAGTTTGTCTCCTTCCTTCACCATTATTTCTTTATTTTTATTTCACACCAAACGCTTACCATCTATAAAATTCAAAAGTCATCTCTAATCTTCATAACACAAGAACTTATCGTGAGTGTGGGTTCTAGAGACAGACCCAAAGTGATGCACTAGCACATATACCACGATCACGATGGTTATATGATATATTATGATTGTTGGTTCAAATCTCATAAACATCAAACGAAATATGGGCACTTGTTTTTCTTCCAAAAGATCAAAAACCGAGGTCACGTCAGAGACCATAAGAGTGGTGCACTTGGATGGTTCATTACAAGACTTCGAAAATCCGGCCACCGTTGACCAAGTGATCAGCAACTTCCCGATGCACTACTTATGTACCCCGGTCGAGATCCTCCAAAGCGGGCTGGTACCCCTTCAACTTAACCATCAACTCGAAACAGGTCAAATCTACTTCATCCTCCCCATCTCGACTCTTAAGTTCAATATGTGTCCGGATGACTTGACCACTTTAACAAGGAAGCTCATGAACATAGCCAAAACTGGTCGGTCATGTCCTGCTGCCAAGTCAGTCTCAGTAAGCCCTTCGGCTAGTCCGTTGTGCAGTCCACAACGTACTGGTCGAAACAAGCTTCTAGACCGCGTGTGCGGTGATAATGGAGAAGTGAGCATGCTAAATTCACCGAAAACGCCTATGTGGAAGCCTGTTATGGATACCATTGTAGAAGGCTAGTTTAATCATCGGAATGTATATTATTAAAGTTACGTGCAGGTTGTCACAAAATTTGGAATATAGTGTTCAAAGGTATACATTTGGTGATGATTTGTTTGATAAGCATTTGTCATTTCATCGATTTAAATTTTGTAGTGTCGTTTTTTTTCCATTTAGTCAAATCAAGAAGTCAATGTTGGATCAACACCGGCGCTTCAACTTAATTCTAATTAATGAAGAAACCGAAGTTCATGTTTCAATATTATATTATATTATAGTTTGTTACGTTACAGGCTATTACGTTGCAAACTAAAGCAAAATAATTTATTCAAACATCAATTCTTATTATTATCAAGATGGATATGCTAATGGGCGATGATAAGAACAAATTATTTGGATAGAGATCCTTTTAACATGTAAAACCGCATAAAATTACACAATTAATAATCATTAAAACAAACATGCGGATTGATGATTTGTCAAAATTTAAACATTACTTTAACATTGCCAAATAAGCTTTGCCACATAAGGAGACTAAAATTTAACCGGTGAAAAACGATGAAAAGTACTACGGGTTCACAACAATAACCAATAAGATGAATACATGTGTAAATGTTAGCTAAATTTTAACCGCTAGCTTAGACTTACCTCTCATCCCCAGTCCAACCGCCAACTAAAATTTAAATAGAGCTATACATGTGTGTTGATTTGATTTGATTGATTGTTTTAAAAAACCTAAAAAAGAAAATTTCCCCTGGTTTTGGGCTCGCTACGAAGTAGCCTCTTAGCTGAGTTGAGGTAGTGATTGGTTGGTGGTGGATTGTGGAGCTAAAATAATGTTCATTTTGTCTTAAAACGTAATCAAGATATTTATTTTGATGATTTTCTCTTATTAAGCCGGTGTATCAAACAAAGTGGAAAATAAATAAATAGAACAATACATGTTTATTAGGTATAAAAGATGGTACCATCACATTTAATATAATATATTTGCACATGGTCACAAGAAAAAAAAATTTTTGTTACACGTATGATATTTGTTCTGGTAACATTATTTTCTCCAACAATTTTTTTTTAAATAAAAGATGTACCCTTATTTACTATTTTTTAGCACAATTTACTTTACGCTTAAAAGCTAAGGTCTGTGGGTTTTCCACCGCCCTTTACTCACCTCTAAACTTTCATTTTTTATATTTTTCACCGTCTAACATGTTTTAAATTTTTTATAAAATATCATTTTGACCTCCTCGAGTTTCAAAATTTCCGTGTTTACCCCTATACAATATAAATTCACGTCCGTCTAAGTTTGGACATAATAAAAATGACTCAAGTCAAATATAAAATGTATACATGTTTAACTTTAGAATACGCATTAAGACTGCCTATGTTTCGTCATACATTTATGTGTTGACGTAATTTTGTTCACAGATTATTTGGTTCAAGTATAAAATATTTTTGTGCTTAATTTTATCTGCGTTTTCGGGTGGTCTACGTTTCAACGTTCATCTATGTTTTGACATAAATTTTGTTTAGAAATAAGTTGGGCCAAATATAATATTTTTTGAGTTTGTCTACATTTTGACGTAATTTTTGTTTGAAAATGCATCGAGTCAAATGAATATGTTTCATTTGCTAGTATAAAATTCAGTTACTCTACGTTTCGATATAAATTTAGTTTTGCACAAGTCAAGACGATTGTAATCTATACTTTGTCATACTGTATACAACATCACTTCACGTGTTTTGTATGTACGCTTTGAATTCGTCTATGTTTGGACACAAATTTGTTTTGAAAATAGTCGAGTCAAATATAATAAGTTTTTATTCAACAGTATATATTCAAGTTACCCTACGTTTCAACGCAAATTTATTTCAATTACGAGTCGGGTCAATTGTACTCAATGCTTTATCATGTGTCCCCTTAGTTTAAGTTTTATTATAGTAGGAAGATTTAGTTATTCAACACATGTAATATACATGTTTACTAAAGCTAGTCATGGTAATAATTATATATGTAACATAAAAGTTAAGATAATGTAAGTTTTAGAAAAACAAGGTTTGAATTGTATTTATCTTATAAGTACAAATAAAATTAGAGAAAGCATGTATAACAACACCCTTGTAATTTTGTTGGTAAAGTATTGTTCCTTCATCGACCCAAATATTTCTTATATACTCTACTACTTTAGCGGATTTGCCTATACGTGCAGGAGTCATATCTCAACAAGCACAAATGTGTTTTCCACAGTCTTAATGGCATATAAGATCATGTTCTTTCTTTTATTGTATTAACCACTTATCACACTACAAAGTGAGTGCTCTTTCTCATTGACAGTTAAACATACTTACAGTAAAACCACAATACTTGCTAGAGATCTTATGATATAGGTTATGAATATTGGATGAGAATGACTAAAGTTGAAATGGGCTCCCTTCTATCACATCCTGGTTGGATACCCCGATAGCGTGACCAGTAACAAACTTTTATATATTTGTGGATTATTATATATGGATATGTTTTACAAAGGTATATTTTCTAATGGTTTATGAACTTTGTCCAAGTAAAAATTGAATACGGTTTAAAACTTTTATATATTAAAAAAGTACTATATACATAATAATTATAACTAGTTGTTATTCAAACCGCGCTTCGTGGCTGGGGCAAATCGATTTTTGTACAACTTGATAAAAGGCTCGGAAATGACGCCGTGTTATGGCTGCAAACTAACCATTTACCACTCCAAAACAACAAGCTCAAAGCCCATTCATTTATCGTCATAGCCTCTCACCCTTCTTTATTCAAGTGGCTGAAAAATACAACATCGAGCTAGTATAGGCAATACCATAAGAAACATAATGAACCGTTAGCAGTTATAAGACGACCAGAATCGAGTTCTACTAAACAACCATTATAATCCAGAAGCAAAAACATGCCATCGCAACTGTTTCTCCGTAATACTTAAGATCAATCAAGCAACAATGGGTCTTGAACACCTAATACGATAACCAAGTGCAGCCTCTGATAGACATCTATTCCACGCTTTGTGTGACAACTAACACAAACACACGACTGTGCTGCTAGTCCAAAGTGAAACAAAAATATCATTACATCAAGCGTTGCAGATCTAATGCTTAAAATAGGTGACTCGTAGTGGCTGCAAACCAAGAACGATGTCGTGCCAAACTTTAACCCCTTTTGATATCATCATAGCCTTTATGCATATAACTTCAACCCAAATGCCTTAGATGAACAACCGCTCTTTATCACTGATGAATTAAAACATGACCCCTGCCCCAATGACACGAACACATCATCATCAACATATGAAAACCACGAATGGCAACAGACCACTAACAACCAACCCCACATAAAATGCCTCGGATGAACACCACTCCATCATCATCGACGTAGGTAGAAATAACAATAATCCAAGGACAAAAGCAACAACAGACCACCATAAATAACAACCTCACCCTTAAAACAGACAGCAGGCGGCTGGTGGCCGATGTACGCGGGAGACATAAGAGGCGGTGCAAGTGGTAAACAACACCAACAAACCCTTTCTCTCTCTAGAAAAACTAGAGTGTGAATGTATAATAGGTGAACATTGGTTCACTTAAACACATTTAGGGGAGGGGGCAAAATGCAAACCCCTTAAATTATAGTTGCCAAATTCAAAACCCATAAAACTCGCTATTCCTCAAACATGACTTTTCATATATAGGTAAATATAATATGAGAATCAATTTAAAAAAGTTGCGAACCATTCTACAAAAAACTATTCAACACATTATTCATTATTTTCATATGTATCTCTCTAAATTTGTAAAGTAATATATTTGTTAAATCATAATTTAATGGTATATTATGCATTAAAAGTTATTTTTAAGAAAACTATGATATTTTCAACTTCTTATACATAAAATTCCCCTTAAATATATTTGTATAAATGAAAACACTATGAATAATTCAAGACATAGATGTGTATCCTAGTGTAACATCCTTGATATGTCATGGTTAACCTACTTGCATAACTCTTTTAATGATTATAATTTCAATATATAACCATTAATTGAATTCAAAAACATAGTTTTGGAAACCATCTCATGTTCTATACATTATGATTCATTGTGATATTATTACATGCTAGTATGATTCTATGATAACACGTTTGTAAACACTAGATCTTATAGTTGCTTGGAAATGCCTTAGCATTACTCAAAGTCTAAAACAATGCTAATTTAGTAAATGAAACTATAAGTGTGAAAATTAATATAAGTGTAACTTACTTACATATGTAAATTTATTAACAGGATAAAGATTTAATTCTTAAATAACGTCTTATGATTATCTAACCATAATGAAATATAAATATGTATATATGTATGGATAATTATAAAAGTATATATATATATACATATTTATTTATATATACATATATATATTATTGTAGTATTTAAATCATTTAAGTGATATATCTAATAAATTATTAGATAATTAACTAGAAATTATCATATATCCAATAACTAACAAAATAAACTAATCCTAACTCATAATGTACCAAACACATTTGTTCATCCCCATATACCCCTAAAATTTATGAATTTTTTTTATAAAATATTAAGAAAGCATATCCTAATTGAAAGGCAAAACCTTAATTTTTCGACTATAATTAGGGGGTCTAATCCTTATTATTTTTTACAGCAAACTCTAATCTAAAGCTCTCATAGCAACAAATCTCAACTCATAGCATCTCTCTTCAAAATTCAAAAAGCTTTCCCTATCAAGTAAGTTTTAGTGTTCTTCATGTTCATATCTTTTCATTTTGATTCATCAAAATATAATCATAACTAGCTTGGATTTATAACTAAATAACATGTTTGTGTAGTAATCATAGATCGAGATGGATCAACACATTAATAACATGAAATCATTAAAATTTTACTTAAAATATCAAACATGAATTTTAGGATTTTGACAGATTCACAAGGCCAACTTCAGACAGTTATATCTTCCTCATAACAAACTCTTTTTTGTTGATTCTTATTTTCAGAATTAAATTTAAAGACTTAACTTTCTAACCTTATAAATAAAGTCTTCTAACTCATTGATTTGACCCATCAAACAAATCACGCAAGTTTAGTTCGTAAATCTATCCAAAGCTGTTGAAACCCTAAATTTTGTACTTTTTAAATATTTTCATGAACATTGTCACACCCCAACCTTGACGGCGGAATCGTCGAGATGTGAGGGTTAAGATTGTTCACAACCACATAACGCTATCATTTAATTCAAATACTATTATCATAAATTTCAAGTGTATATTACAAATATAAGTCTCAAACATGGAATAAACAAAAATAAGACCAAATATTCCAAAGCATTTTATTCTTTATTCTAGGTCCAAATTCTAGATTTGCAAACTTCATAAGATAACATCAAGCTTGTGCATTTCCTGAATTATGTTAAAAGTAAAGGTCAACTATGAAAGTTGGTGAGTTTCCAAAGGTTTAATATATATAAATATATCAAAAGGTTACAAGTAGCAATTTATATCAAAGGTTATGAGTTATGCAAGTTTATAGAACACATATAGCTACAATCAAACCTTGACCAAGATTAAGATTACAAGTTTATAACGATTGGCTAAGTGTAGTTGGTTCCCATGATGAACAAGTCATACGTCATCAGGAGCCGACAATACATCGGCTTTAGCACCAAATAGGCTTGTTAGTCCCATAGATCTATAACGTCGCCAGGTTAATGATTGTCAACATATAATGTATCTCATATAAAGCTCACAATAACACAAATAACCACGACAAAAAGTAAAGATGAATTGCAAGTGCGTTACAAGTATAAAACGTTTACAAGTGTAAGTTTAAAAAGTTAACATGTTTCACCCCAAAATGGTATGAAATAATATAAAAATGGGGCAAGGAAACTCACATGATCAATAAGTATATAATTGGAGATTAATAGGAATAATAAACGTCGTTCAAACGTAAACCTTCACAAGGTACATATATATATATATTTACAAGATTTAACGTCTAAATATAAGTTTAACGAATTAATTGAGGACTAGGGTTTTAAGTGGAATTTGGGGATTTTTGTAAGTACGTTAAATATTGTTATAAAGAAACATACCTTTTATGTATTTTATTATAGAGGTAATAAATTAAACTAGTTACATTATCTAATTAAGTTTAGATATAAAATTTAGGTAAAGATTTGGAATAGGCATAGTTTAAACAGTGATAGTTTAAAAGTAGCATTTGGACCAATAATAATTTATATATTTATTATTTAAAATTCCCTTTTATTTATAAAGAATAAACCAAGAATAACCTTTGAATTATTTTATTAAAGAGATATTTAACTATTTAATTTTAAAAAAATTACAGAAAAATATTTGGTGTCTTTAAAAATATTTGAAGTTTATAAAAAATTATTTTTATATATATTAAAATTTTCTATAATTAAATTAAGGCTGAAAAAGCCTTAAAAATGTTGGAGGGTGCCCGGGTTCGAACCCGGGACCTCCAAGTATGGATGTGTGTGAGTAACCAGTGAACCGGGGTTGTGGCCGTGGTATATCCCGGTTCCCATTTCTTATGGGCCAAGTTAATAAAGTGCCCCCAAACCCTAAGAACCCTAGAATGAAATTGGACCAAATTAAACATCAAAACCATAATATTTACTGGAATAAACATGGGGCTTTGATTCCCCATGTAAATCCGAGTATATTCAAGTGTTTAATTACTCGGTTTGAGTCGATTTGATGTTGAGAACAGATGTAGAACAACCACAACTGAGGTTGAATTCGATTCGTGTGCAAACGATTAGGAAAACCAAATTAAACTTGTGAACAACTTCAGGTGATGCTCTTGATCCAAAGCCCTTTATCAATTTCAGTTTAGATTGACAAATTAGTGATGTTCAATTAGATTGCAGGTCGTGACTTAGGAGTAAATCAAGTGTGAAGTTTTTGTGTGTTTTAGGTGCAATTGGAAGTTGTATTCGATTAAGGACAGATAGATGGTCGTTTATGTTAAATTGATTGAGTTATAATTAGCGTTTAAGGCTCGAACGACTATGGACTTTAAGGGGTTTCGGTTATATGATTGATTAGGCTAGTAACCGATGCTTTAACCAGGTTAAATGATCTATATCAGTTCGATTCACGTTCTAGAAAGGTTTAAAAATGGTTTTGGATTAAGAAACGATGAGATTTGATGGTTTTGAGGTGGCCGGAGGGCCGCTGGAGGTTGGCAGGAGAACTTGGCCGGAAAAGCGGGTGAAGGGATAAAATTATGGGGTTTAGGTTTTAAAATTTTACACAAATGGTCCCTACAGTTTGTTTTTTAATATTTTATGCACAAACTTTAATATTTAAATTTTTGATGTTGACAATAAGGCCCCTTGAAGTTAATCAAACTTTGAGTTTTATATAATTTAACTTTTTATATAACTTTTATTATTATTATTATTATTATTATTATTATTATTATTATTATTATTTACCTATTCAATTTAATTGTTTACAATATTAACTTTTAAATTAATGAAAGAATATAAATAAAGAAACAAGCATAAGTAACACGTAAGTTTCACAAATGACAACAATGGTCCTTACAAAAATAAATGACGTTAACATTTAATTAACGGAAAAATACGAGATGTTACAAATATAATTTAGTGAAATGATTTTTATTATAAAATAATCAATATAAACATGTTTTAACAATAAAAATCCAAACTTTATTGAGTCGCATAATTATCTAGTAAGTTTAAGTCATGTTTCGAGTAGATTTTTTCATTCCCATCCTTGGCGGGCTTATATTTCCACTTGTTTCTTATACTTTCTAAACGTACCAATCACACCTTTTATTTGATCTAGAATATATCTAGAATCATTTCACCTGGTATATAGCTACATGACAAGCAAAATATTATGACTATTGAAATGCGGGATACTTAAGTGATGAAAATCCACCATCTATTTTTTGAGAGTCCATTTGTTGAATGTTCTAATCTAGGACGATACATCTCTAATATACGACAACCACTCTTAAAATTTTTACAATAATAACCCCTCAATTATCCATAAATGTAATAAACTTACTTTGGGCAATCCTCATTCCAAGTTGCAAAATGAACCCACCTACTTTACAAGATGAGTTCATAGCCCTCTTTTTCTTTTGTATTTTGGGGTGAAAACATGCTTTCTATATCAAACAAAGAATTCAAATTCTAAACCCAAAACTAGTTTTTTTGCAAACTCAATAACAAACTTTCTAGTATTGGTAAAACTGAACTAATTAGACATGTTGATATATTATATGAAACTTTTTACTACAAAGTCTTATATTTTTCTAAAATCTACATAACCATTAACTTCAGGGAAGCCATGAATGTACGCACGTAGATCTATTATCCTGACAAGCCCATTCGGTACTTAAGTTGATGCTTGCCAATGAATACCAAGCATCCTTTGAGTCAACATATTCTTTTTGACTTGAAAGGAGTTAGATGTTCAGAAACTGCATACTAGACTAACATACTATTAGTCTAACATCTTGTGTTAGGGGGTTAGAGGGGAGGCATTCGATCAATATGGTTGGTTGTGGACTCATGTATATAAGTTTAATTACTTGTATTTGAAAAATTGTTTATTGTTTTGTACATGCTTATCTACTATATGTATACTTCATGTCACACCCTCAAAATCCACTAGTGGGTTTCTACCACGAAACGCATGACAAACCATGATTTTAGACACAATCATATCAAACAACACTATATGCGATTTAAAATAAGCGTTTGATCATAACTCAGAGTAAAACACAATATTTAGTGTAATTAATGCCGAAGCGTAAACGTTTGAAAAACCATGAGCAATAAATGCGCAAAAAAACAAAGTGCCCAAAGAAAATTGGTAAATGTAAATAAAGTTGCTTTCTAATGATAAAAATGATGCATGAACCCTATATGTGCAACCCTAGCCTTAAGCATGCCTTCAACCTGAGAAGACATGCTAAAATGTGTCAACACAATGTTGGTGAGTTCACAAGTTTAAATCTGTAAATATGTTTGAGCGTCTCAAGGTAAAAGTAAACAGAGATATAGCATAGGTAGCTAGCTTATATATTGAGTTACTTAATGTTTTGAACCGAAGCTGACTGTTTGTGCGTTGTTTTGCCTTCCGCCATGTCTTATCACAGAACAGTGGCAAGTGTCTAGGTCAATTAAACACACGATTGACCTCCAGTCGAGTTAGTGCAACGAATGCGAGTGGGGTTTGTCAAACCCAGTAGTACTACTCGAAATACCTCGCTAGTTCAATATTCACAGTTCGAGTGTGTAAGGACTTGCGTGATAATGTTTGTACTACAGTAACAAATGATATATCAATAATACTAAAACCAAATAAATAGAAATAGTTTGCATGCTTATCTCCCAAAAAGGAAAGTAAGTAAAAGTGGAACCATGAAAACTCATATGGATGCGCAGTAATAACATGGAGTGTAAAAAGCCAAATGCTAATCGTTACCTAACAAATGTAGGTCCATGAGGGTGTGTACATAATGGTAAAGATAAACCTTGTTGTATCCAAACATAATTGTTAGTGTGTTTGAGAAATGTTTGACAAGTTTAACAAAGTTGACTTTTTTTTACGGTTTTACCAAAGTTGACTTTTGTTGACCAAAGTTGACCGGACTGACCCGATGACGCGTTGGTGACTCAAATTATAAAACATATTTAGTTATGCTCAAATAGCTCAAATAATGATTCACATAAAGTTTCATGACGGAAATCTATTTTTTGGACAAAGTCTATTTTTGGAAAATTTCTATTTTTGGAAAGTATGATATCGTTGCATGTGTGTAATACATTTTCAAAATCCTCAAGCTTATTATGACCAACATGTCGAAATACACTTAACCATCCCACAATCATCCATAACATGTTAACATAACCTAGAAACTTCATAAGGGCCAAAGTTTTCTAAATTAAAAACGTAAGAACATAAGTTGCACAAATTCCATTAAAATATTCAAACATGTTTCTATGATCATTTAAACATCAATCACATCACCATAACATGTTATACACATAACATACTCATCACTTAACATATTATGTCACAAAAGTTTTCAAAAATAGCAAGCGTGTTCATACGATACGAATTTCACCTTTTGATTATTCTCAATACATTCTTATGCCCTAAACATCATATAAAAATTATCAAATCTCATAAAACATGCATAAATCATCATCTATAAATTAACTTACCCAAAAATTTACCTATAATGGAAAGTACTCGAAAACTAAGCCAAAATCAAAATTTCAAAACATTAATTTTCTACCACTAGCATCAACTAGCATCCTAAAACCATCGATTCCGTCTAATTTCATTAAAATCATATGATTGCTACAAAATCCCCATATTAAATTATTCTTGATAAGTAAGCCTTGGTTCTTGATCAAAACGACACAATTTCACAAAACCAATCCATACAAACATCATTATATTGAATACTAACACATAATCTATCATCAATTTCAATCAATTTCAAGTTTTGACTTGTTTAAATCATCTAGGGTTCATGTTCATCATGAATATCAAAGAACATGAAATCAAAAATAATAACTTACTTGAAATGCTTAGATGACGATTCTTAGTACGCGTTTGATGCAAGAAACAATGGAAATCACCACCAATATGCAAGAACATGATCAAAGAAAGTGTGTTTTGTGTGTGTGTGATTTGTTATGAAAAATATTAAGGGGAAGGGGAAGGGGACGGCTAAATGGTGATTAGGGTTGGGGGTTTGGATTTTATATTTTTATTTTACAAGAAAGGCCCTCGTTATTTAATAAAATCGTTTTAACGGTACACAAATGAACTTTTTCTACTCCAAAAGCACAAAATTCTCACATAATATCAAATAAACATTAATAACAAGAAATAATATTTGTTTCTATAGCTCAAAGTTATTTTAATAATTTATAGGGTTTAAAAGCCGAAAATACGCGAAAACACGTAAATGCCATAAAATTCCTAATATTTGCAACTAAGCTAAACATTTAATCACATAAACACATAAAATATAATTTTATACCAGTTATGATTGTTTGAAAACTATTTTGATAAATCACCAACGTTAGGGGACAAACGCGTGTGCGATTCGGCAATTCTCCGAATTACCGTTACGTGAAAGATTCGTGAATGTTTGTGTAATGAATGACACATTTATGAAAACAACATTAAATTCATGAATGTATGATCGGAAAACCATTTTCGTATTGATCAGAAAGTGACCTGAAAATGTCAGGTGTCAATTCCCCTTGTTGAAAGAAATTTTGTCCCGAAATTTAGCTAACACCGGTAAAAGACGGGCGAAAATTAAGTAGTTGTCACAAAACCTATGGTCTTACCTACTCTTTAGTTAAGTTTTCATGTAATGGAACCTAAGTTTATTGTTTTGCTCACGCTAGGTTTTAAGGACAAGACTTAGTTGGACCTAGCTAGACTTTAAATAAAATGAATATTTATTTGTTTGTTTTGTAATTTGTTAAAAAATTTAGATGTAATCAACTATTTGGTTTCAATAATTACTTTCCTTTAGTTTTCTATATCCTTGTCTTATGGTTCATTTTTCATTGCGTCCTTGTTGTTTCCGCTTTAGCCGGGTGTGTGATACTTAGGGTGAGGCTATACACATCCATTAAATTACAAAGGGTTAAGATGCATCACGTAGTGGTTTAAGTGCACCTTTAAGACGTTCTCCTTGTCAAATCTATAGTTTAAGTGCATCCTTATAAATGTCCAACTGGTCAAACCTGAATAATTTTTTTTACATGTGAAAACACACACAAAAAAACATTTACATGTGAAAACACACACATGGAAAAAACTCTAATCTAAAACTACCCGATCTACTCTTGAAATGACCATATCTGGACTTTGCATGATCTGAATACACAACCATTTAGTTGGGACTACACCACTTAATTTACCAACCAGATATTTCCTTTGGCATAAATCTGAATAACTTAAACGTATCATTGTTTTTAGATACTTTAGTGTAACTAGACTAACTAGCGACCAATGAGATCATAATATTCATCAAACAAGTTAGGAGATGCGGAGTGCACACTTGGTTAAGTTTATTATGATCTTCGATATTGGAAACCTCCTTAGGGGCAAAGCCATTAAGCAATGAGGGTTCAAAAAGGGCAATGCCCTCTTCACGAAGGTCCGAGAGTAGCACCCCTGGGAGTAGAGTCCAAGGGGCAAAGCCCTTGGCAGGGGTCGAGCTACCAGATCAACTTGAATATTTTTTATTTTTCTTAAAATGACTTTATTAAATATGCAGTAAAAAATATATTCCTAGAATTTCATATGTGAAATCCGGGTTTAAAAAGTACATAATTTTAAGCCATATGATTTAAATGAAAACTGTCGAATCCAATCTCCGAAAAATCGAATTGAGACATTTGGTCATGCTCTCTCTCGAATTTTCTTCTTCTGGTTCACAAAAATACACACAATATTATACTTGGTTCTTGATCAAATCTGATTTATATTCTATTGAGATATTCGGGTGAACCACCGGATAATTTCAATCTAAAAAAGTTATTCATGTATCTCAGATTATCTAGGTTTTGATTTTAATCTTCCTACAATTGTAATATTAGAACATTGTAATTGTAACTAGTTTGAAGGTAACGTTGCAATTGGACAATTTAGTTGCACTATTCTAACTGATTTTGATTTACTATTATAATTATAATGAATACACATTTTAAAAAACACACATGTTTTCTTAATAGAATAGTTTAATATTCCGATTAAAGATTATAAATTCCTTATATTATGACATCAATATATTAAAAGATAACCAATTATATGCAAGTTAATTTTTTTGAACATCAATACTTCAGCCTTTAAATTAGGTTTGATTTGAGTGTTACATAAAAGAGTTTTTGATTTATAACACTATGCTACCAAAACAATTAATTGTCATATGCAAGTAATTTGATTTAGGTCCAATAATGGAACTATTATTATCTCAAAAATGTCTACAGTGAAGGTTATTACCTTTTCAGTTTTTACTTTTTTACTATACATTTATAATTGCATTTTCGCAAACTTATTTCACATGCTTGTCATGCAAATTCTATTTCATATTTGATCCGGGATTGATTTAAAAGTAGTATTGCATATATAATTATGTTCTTTACGAAATAGTAAGTATACAACTTCAATTTTAGCTTCATATCAAACACTTTAAAGGGATTTTTTAATGATACAACTTTTTAAAATAACTTACTAGATTATGCAATAATGTAAACAAAAACAAAAATAAAGAATATAACTAATCAACTATTAAAAAATTAAGTTTAACTAGAGATTAAATAATTTTAATGATTGCTTGGTAGACTATTAATGGAATGAGACTACTTTTAAATTTGTCAAGATCTAAAATGTGTTTGGTTCTATTTGAAGTTATCTTTATGTGGTTCATGTAGACTCTTAATGAGTAAATTCCATTAACATATTAAACGATTCAAAGCCTACAAATTATTCAATCACTTCTCTTAATGATTTAACATAATATTATCAAACAACCACCTAGATATTTTAGATGGAAAAATTAAAGGAGGAGACGACATCATTTTCGGTTGACTGGAATTATATGAAAAGAATCTCCCCTATTATATTTGATATATTTTTATTATATATAAATTTGACAAATTGGTGCGAACATAGGACATTTTCCAAGTTAGGTTGAAAGAAATCAATAATAGATGGATGCTCATGGGTCACTCAATTAATTTGATTTTGATGTTATATTTAACTTGATCAACTATAGCTGAACACGGTGTTCCACTTTTCTTATCATCAGAATACAATATTTTTATTTATTTGTTCATATCTTTATATTTCATTCATTTTTGTATGTTGTATTTATTGGCAATAAGATTTTTATTCTACTTTAGGTAGACTCGTAAACTTGATGCTAATAATCTTATTAGTAGGTTATAAAGCTATCATTTTCCATACAAATCAATAACACTTAAACGTTTTAAAAGTCACATGTATATAGGATGCATGTAATGTGTATTTTGCGTTAACTACGACTGCTTTAAAGATTATTAGAGCGACTCGTGAGTTTCCTTATGATGAGTTTTCACTACTATAAAAAAAAGTCCATCAAAAAATATTCAAAGTTTCTTACTTATTTTTGGCTAGTTTTTTTTGAAGTACATTAGAGTAAATTTGTTATATAAAGTTCATTAACTTAAAGGAAAATTAATAAAGTTAGTATTTCTTAAGCAAGAAAAAGTAATATGGATTTAACACTTTTTCTTTCTTTTAAAAGACTTATAGTCGAGTGGGTGGCCAATTTGCCAACTTTCCATCAAGCGGACCCCTTCTTTCACTTCACAAGTAAACTCATTCTATATCTACATATATTTTAAAGGCTGTAAGAGGAAAATGCAACAATAAGGTATTGGAGATTGATATCCTGATCCCATCACTTGTAGTCTAATAACTCAGTGGTTGAAGATTCAAGTCTTGTAAAAACATATAATATGGGTGCTTGTTTTTCTTCCAAAATGAAGGTCACATCAAAGACAATAAGAGTGGTGCACTTGGATGGCTCGTTGGAAGACTACGACGATCCAGCCACAGTAGACCAAGTGATCAACAACTTCCCAAAGCATTTCTTATGCACCCCGATCCAAATTCTGCAAGACGGTTTGGTGCCACTCAAGCTCGATCAACAACTCGAAATGGGTCGAATCTACTTCATGCTCCCCAACTCTACACTTAAGTTCAATGCTTCTCCAATGGACTTGACCTCTCTAACGAGAAAGCTCACAAACATAGCCAAAACTGGCTGGTGCCCAGCCAAGTCAGTCCCGATGAGTCCTTCGGCTAGCCCTGTTTGTGATCCAAAGGCTGGAAGCTCGAACCGGTTTTCAGATAGGCGGTGCGGTGGTGTGGTGGAGAACATGGGGAACACACCCAAGTCACCTCAGTGGAAGCCGGTTTTGGCTACGATTAGAGAAACATCATCTAGTCATAGAAACTTATGTGTAGAAGAGGAGCATTTTTGAAGTGTTCATGTAGTTGAATAGCATGTTTAATTGTGAAAGTAATTTATATATACATGATATGATCTAATTACACAAATGGTGCTTATGGAGTTATGGTTTAGTCAAAGTAAAAGACCGGTGTGAGTAACTAATAGAGAACGTAAAAGTTTTGGGTGTTAAGTTTTAGTTTGTAATGAGTTTGAGTATCAACGTTAGCTTTCATGTATATTTTTGGTAAATTAATGGGAGATGTATCATCAATTATTAAGTTCCACACCTCCCGTTGGAGGACGACTATATTTATACACGAAGGATACAAGGTAAATACAAAATAAAAGATATACATCTCCTATAATTAAGGAGTATAACAATAAAAAGAAATAATACTAGGTTATTACCGAAATCAACTTGTTTTCTAAAAGTAATTGAATAATTTAACCATGTTTAAGCAAAATCATAACATTGACTTATGAGAGTTGCATAACCGTTTAATTACATATAACAACTTCAAGTCACATTAATAGAAATTTTTAAGAAATTTAATTATTATAACCTTTTCTTCTTCACACAAAACTAGAGTATATCAACTTTTCACCATTTAATATTCTAAATCTTTTTTTGAGATAAGTAGATCAAACGCACAAAACACAATCGGAATTAAAAACACAATCGGATATTTGTGACCAACTGAATCATGACTCTTTCTGTGTTCTTTTATTAATCAAAATTAAAAGCCACACTACATTAACGAGCTCCACGAACTCCAATTAACTTATTTGCCATTAACCACTCTAACTTAACAAACAAAATTGACTAAGTAAACAAAAAAATCTATATGCTAACCTATTCATTTAAACGAAAGCTACATCAACCCTCAAAACAACCACCCATATATAACCCATCAAAATTAACCTTATTGAACACTTATTCATTTAAACAAAAGCTCCGTCAAAATTAATTACCTTACATAATTAAACACTTAACAAACAAAATTGACTAATTAAATAAAAAATTTATATGCTAACCTATTCAGTTAAACGAAAGACTCCATCAACCTGAAAACAACCACCCATATATAACCCGTCAAGATTAACCTTATATCATTGAACACTTATTCATATAAACAAAAGCTTTGTCAAAATTAATTACCTTACATAATTAAACACTTAACAAACAAAATTGACTAAGTCAATAAAATTTATATGCTAACCTATTTATTTAAACGAAAGACTCCATCAAGCTGAAAACAACCACCCATATATAACCCGTCAAGATTAACCTTATATCATTGAACACTTATTCATTTAAACAAAAGCTCCGACAAAATTAATTACCTTACATAATTAAACACTTAACAAACAAAATTGACCAAGTCAATAAAAAATTTATATGCTAACCTATTCATTTAAACGAAAGACTCCATCAACCTGAAAACAACCACCCATATATAACCCGTCAAGATTAACCTTATATCATTGAACACTTATTCAGTTTTATCAAAATTCACCTCCCTTATCGCTTATTCACTTAGGCTTATCAAACACCATAATTTATATTTTATCTTACAACAACCATAAACACATACCCACAATAACCAAGCATGTCGAAAACAACTCCTAATTGTGAGCATATTTTAATTGCGTTCCCTACAATTTCCAGCTATTTCCTTATGTCTTGTACACATAAATGTAATCTTGATAGGACCCATCAGTTCAGATGTGTGAGAACTGATTCCGATAATAAAATTTCAAGAATTAGTTATTTCCATGAGAAATCTTTTTTGGCATTGTTTATGTGACACCCTATGTAAATTCAACATTGGCCGCGGACAAGAGAGATGCTAAGTTCATAAGTAATGTCTGGTCTATTATATCATCAACACGTTTTGTGTATATTGGTTGTGGATGAAAAGAAAACTCTACAGTTAAGCGTGCTCAGGTGGCACCAAGGTGACCTCACTGGAAGTTTTCATCCGGGCAATCAAAAGCAAATTTGTGAGCTTCTAATGGGTAAAACGGACAATATTGGTGGTATGAGAGATCGGGTGTTACAGAATTGTATCAGAGCCACTCCTGTGCCATTCGAGATGGTGGGACAAACCTCACCGAGGAAAGTGAGTTCTCGGGCTCATCGAGGACAATGAGTCCAGGGGTGATTGTGACACCCTACGTAAATCTCACATCGGCCATCTAAGTCAGGAAGAGTTGAGGTAGGAAGAGGAAGATTGGAGCATCGTACAAACAAGAACAGGAAGACTACAAGATCTAAGTCAAGATACAAGAGGAAGTCCTTTGTTTGTAATTCAGAGAATCATCTCAAAAGAGACTATCCAGAGTGGAAACAAAGAAGAGGTGAAACCAGTCACTCTAAGTTATCTAGTCAAAAGGATGACTCATCAGATGGATATGATAGTGCAGATGTGATGTGTGTCACCAATGAAGATGAGCTGGAACATTGGATACTAGATTCAGGGTGTTCTTTCCACATCACCCCAATCAAGTCATGTTTAAAGAATTATATGTCATCTGATCTAGGAGAAGTCAAGTTGGGGGATAACAGGCCATGTAGAATCCAAGGAAGTGGCTCAGTAACATTCAAGTTAACTAATGGATCTGAAGTAGAAATACATGATATCAAGTATGTTCCAAGTCTCAAAAGAAGCTTGTTGTCTCTAGGCACTTTTGAGAGGAATAAGCATCATGTGAGTTTGAAGGATGGAAAAGTTAAAGTGATCAAAGGGTTATTGGTGGTGCTCACAAGAACAAGGAGGAACAACAATACTTATGTGTTAGATGGGAAGATATTGACCAATGAGGTGTCATTGGTGTAGTCTGACATTGATAAGTCCACCTTGTGGCACAGAAGATTTGTCATTTGAGCAGTCAAAGGCTGGAGGAGTTAAGGAAACAAGACATCATTGATAATTTCAGGGTTAATGATGTTGGTTTCTGTAAGACTTATGCCATGGGAAAGAAGAATAGAGTAAAGTTTAGCAAGGGTAAGCATGTTACTAAAGGGATCTTGGATTATGTACATTCAGATTTGTGGGGTCCTGTAAGGGTGAATTCTTTGGGAGGATCAAGGTACTTTATGTCCATTATTGATGATTTCTCAAGAAGGGTGTGGGTGTATATGCTCAAGCACAAGAGTGATGCCTACCAGAAGTTTGTAGAATGGAAGAAGCTTGTGGAAACTCAAACAGAAAGGAAGGTCAAAAAGTTGAGAACTGATAATGGGTTAGAGTTCTGCAACAAAGAATTTGATCGATTCTGTAAGAACAATGGTATAGCTAGACATTTGACTATTCCTGGTACACCTCAGTAGAATGGGTTGGCTGAGAGGATGAACAAGACTCTTTTAGAAAGAGTGAGGTGCATGAGATTAAACTCTGGGTTACCAAAGTGCTTCTGGGAGAGTTGGTAAGCACTACGGCTTATTTGATAAGTAGGTCACCTTCTAGAGCACTGAATATGAGAACCCCAATAGAAGTCTGGTCAGGAGCAAAACCAGATTGTAGTAGCTTGAGGGTAGTGGAATCTATGGCTTATGCTCATATAAGTCAAGATAAGCTTGGTGCTAGAGCTCAAAAGTGTATCATGCTTAGATATCCTGAAGGAGTGAAGGGATACCGTTTATGGAGATTAGATGATGGTAGTCCCAAGGTGATTGTGAGCAGAAATGTAGAATTTCAAGAGAATACCTTTTATAAAGATGTGGTGGTAATAAATTTGCTTCGGAAGATACTAAGTTTGCTTCGGAAGAAAAGAAGTTGGCTTCGGAAGATGATAGATATGCTTCGGAAGCTAAAAGATATAATTCGGAAGATGGCAAATATACTTCGGAAGGAAGCGAATTTTCTTCGAAAGAGAACAAGTATGCTTCGGAAGGGAGCTCTAGTCATGAGAGGGTTCACTTTGAGGTGGAGTCTTCCGAAGAGGATCTAAATAAGGGCGTTCAATTTGAAGCAAATGAAGAAGGGAGATCCAGAGCAAGTGAAGCATCATCATCAAGGAGCAGCTATAGTATTGCTAAAGGGAGAGCAAAAAGAACTATAGTGCAGCCTTTAAGGTATAGAGATGAAAGTCACTTGTCTGCTGTTGCCTTTAGCATTGCAGAGCAAGAGAGTATCTTTGAGCCACTTTATTATGATGAAGCAGTTAGATCAGAGGAAAAGGATCTATGGCAAGAGGCCATGGAAGATGAAATGTCTTCATTGATGAAGAATGACATATGGGAGCTGGTTGATAAGCCTTCAGATCAGAAAGTGGTGTCATGTAAATGGCTATACAAGATAAAGGATGGGTTACCAGGAAATAATAAGCCCAGATTCAAGGCCAGGTTGGTGGCTAAAGGGTTTACACAGGTAGTTGGGATTAATTATACTGACATTTTCTCACCTGTGATAAGGCATACATCTATCAGGATTATATTGTCTATAACTGCTGCTCTTGATTTGGAATTAGAGCAGTTAGATGTTAAAACAAACTTTTAGCATGGCTATTTAGATGAAAACATTTATATGTCTTAACCAAGGGGGTTCATTAAAGCTGGTAATAAGGATAAAGTTTGCTTGTTGAAAAGATCTTTGTATGGTCTTAAGCAAGCCCCTAGACAATGGTATAAAAGGTTTGATGATTTTGTGGTAAATCATGGGTTTCTCAGAAGCTCCTTTGATAGTTGTGTGTATCATAAGGAGGGTACAAATGGGTGTTATGTATACCTATTGTTGTATGTTGATGACATGTTGTTAGCTTGCAAAGACAAGGTGGAGATAGAGAGGGTGAAGAAATTGCTGATGTTAGAGCTTGAAATGAAGGAGTTGGGTAAGGCTAAGAAGATACTTGTGATGGAAATAAAGAGGTGTAGAATACAAAGGTTGCTGTGGTTGTATCAGAAGTCTTATGTAGATAAGCTTTTAAGGAATTACACTATGGAAGGGTGTAAGACAGTTAAGACTCCTTTGGCTGCACATTTCAAGTTGTCCTCACAGGCTTCTCCTCAAGATGAAGATGAAGAGAGATATATGGCTAAAGTGCCATATGCAAATTATGTTGGCAGACTCATGTACTTAATAGTGTGTAGAAGGCCAGATTTGGCCTATGCTGCTAGCCTAATAAGTAGATATGTAGCAGCACCTGGTAAGACCTATTGGAATGTTGTTAAATGGGTTATGAGGTATCTTCAAGGTACTAAAATTATGGTTTAATTTTTGGTAAGAATGGTTAGGATACTGGTAAATCTATTGAAGGATATGTTGATGCTAATTATGCAAAGGATCATGATAATAGTCGATCAATTACTGGGTATGGTTTCAAGGTGCTGGGGAGTACTGTTAGCTGGAAAGCATAGTTGAAGTCAGTTGTTGCACTCTCAACTACTGAGGCTGAATATATAGCCTTAGGAGAGGCTATAAAGGAAGCATTGTGGCTACGAGGAATTGTAGCTGATTTGGGCATAAGTGATAATGGTGCTGTGATTATGTGTGATAATCAAGGGGCTGTGCAATTAACCAAGAATGCTAAGATCAATGATAGAACTAAGCATATCAAGGTAAAATGTCACTTTATCCGGGATGTGATTAGTGCCAAAGAAGTAATGGTTGAGCAAATTGGTACAAAAAGCAATCTTGCAGATATATTCACTAAGGTTCTACCTAGTTCCAAGTTTGATTTTTGTATTTCAGGATTGGGAATTGGATGAAGTCAAGTCATTGACTTTAAAGGTGGAGAATTGTGGGGTTAAAGGTCAATGTCTGCAAGTTCAAGGGTTATTTCTGTAACTTGTTGCTTCTTGTTTGTGTTTTTGTTAGTGTTAATAGTCGAAGGGTGTAATGTGTCAATTTGGGTAAACTTGTTAACGGTTGTTAACGGTCCAATTTAGGGGATAAATAGAAGGTTAGGGTTCATTGATAAAGGGACTTTTCCTTTTGTAATCGTATCTGATTCTTTCAATACAATCATACACGAACTTCTTATTGTTTGTCAATCTTGTGTAATTCCAATTAGTTTACAACAGTCTCGATCTGGATTAGCTATCGATCTTTGCTGCAACTTGTTGCTCTCTCTCTTCTCTGATGTAAGCTTCCGGTCAGAGCTCATACCTACGGTCTTTCTGTCGAGTTCTTCGTTCTTATTTTCAAGCCACTGGTCCTTTATGGCTTTGGTGTTCTCACCCGTTTTCTTTCTTGGTGATTTTGTTCTACTTTCTTCTTTTCTTGCGTTGCTACTTCTTTCTTCTTTCTTGTTGATTTTATCTGCCATTCTTTCTTTCTTCTTTCTTGTTGATTTTTATCTGCCATTCTTTCTTTCTTCTTTCTCGGTCTTCTCTTTCTTTTCACTGGTAAATTCTTAGGTATTTCTTTTAAGCCGTTCGGTCTATTACGGCTTTGGTCTCTTCTCACCGTCTTTCTTTCTTACGTCCAGTCATTTTCTAGTGACTCGGTCTCTTTCACGACATTCCTTTGCTGTTGTAACAGCCGATCTTCATGCCTCTTTCTGCGATTCTCATAAAAATTGCTAATTTCTCATTCTTCTTTCTCAACCCTACGGCTAGGGATTGCTCTCCTTTCTTTGCAACGCTGATTCTCGAAACGGCCCTCGTTTCTTGGCCTTCGCTCTGATACCAAATGTAGGTTCAGGTTTCTTTGAAACACACTTTACTATTAATTGAAACTGATTACAAAAGGGTACATAACAAAAGATCACAAACAACTCCTATTTATATCAATAATTAATCGAACACACACTAAAACTAAGTGCATGTACTCCTTTTCTTTAGCAACAATCCAACCATTCTCTTCAATGTTTATTTCCTAAAATCCTGGTCAAGCTTGACTATTTCATTACCCATGGCCCAGAAGTAAATGGATGATCCATTTACGAGCTGACCCATCAAGATTAATTCAACATGCACACCTTGACAAACAATTATACATCATTGAAGCTGAGGAAGATGATGGGGAGGGGGTGGAGGAAACAACAACCCAAGAAGAGGAGGAGAAAGACCCAGTATCTTGATTCGTGCATTCTCGGGTATTCCATCTTATTCAACCATGTAGGTAATTGGGTCAATGGGCAATCGTTAGCTTCACATACTTATCAATTCCAGGTCAACCCATAATTTCCTTATAGACGTTAGAAAAGAAGTTGCAATGTGATGTCCGGGAAATCACACAACTCAATATGGGTGTAGCCTACGGTAAACACCTCACGTGTACTCGGCATGTCATAGTTTCCAGTGGAATATGCAAAGAAATTGGTTCATGACTGAGATACTTTTATTATAGCTTGAGAGTTATGATATAATATTAGGATGCAATGGATTTTAACCTTGAATGACATTATGTGGTACTTTTAAAAATTACCATGAAATTTAAAGTAGAGGGCAAACAACATGAACTAAAAGGGCTATGAAACAACATATTCTTAGTATGTTCAATTGAGAAAATGGGAGAGTTGATAAACAAAGATCCCCTAGATGAGAACCTACAATTATTTAGCTTACGATTGACAAGTGGGGAGCCCAAAAAGAATTATCAATGAAGGGTGGTCGATGTCTCGGATGAACCGCATGACTCCATACCATGAAAGTCATTAATTTTACAATTCTTAAAGGTCTTCCAGTTACCAACAGGCCTTCTTCTCACAAAGGCTTTTGATCATAAAATTTTATTGAAGGAGGGAACGAAAACTATTAGTCAATGACCTTATTAGTACCCAACTATTTAAAAGGACGTGATAGAGAAAACCACCATGGAGTTGTTAGATTCGGGGGTCATACACAGTCAGAATCCGATTGCGGCCCCAGTCGTGTTGGTAAAGAAAAAAGACGGTCAATGGCGAATGTGTATGGACTACTGTTGGCTTAATTAAGTGGCAGTAAAAGATAAGTTTCTAATTCTTTTGATCGAAGAATTGTTGGATGAATTGGGTGGTGCATGTTTTTTTCTCTAAACTGGATTCAAGGTCCGGTTACTACCAGGTCTAAATTGCACCCAAAGACGCTCATAAAATGGCGTTTCTATCTCACGAGGGTTAGTATGAATTCCTCGTCATGCTGTTTGGATTCACTAACACAACAACATTACATGCTCTCTTGAACCATATTTTTAGACCCTTGCTCTGATAAGGGGTGTTGGTGTTTTTTGATAAGGGGTGTTGGTGTTTTTTGATAACATCCTCATTTATAGTCAAACTCGGGAGGATCATATTCGGCACTTCGAACGAGTTCTTTCCATAGCGCAAGAAAACAAGTTGTTTGCCAAAGAGCCAAAAGTGCGTATTCAGGGGGTCGGCCGGTAGAATATTTTGGACATATCATATCAAAGGAAGGGTAAAGACGGACCCAATAAAGATCATAATAGTGTAACAATGGCCGGTTTAAAAAATGATTAAACAACTTTGGGTATTTTTAAGGTTGCTGAGTATTACAAGCGGTTTATTCAGTCATTTGAAGTGATTGCTAAACCACTTGTTGGATCTAGAGAGGCTGGTGCAACCAAAACCAAATCACTTAGAATATTTTGCTATAACAAATAAAGGACTTCCGAAGCTAAATGTGGAACTTCCGAAGGATAAAGGAGCTCTTCCGAAGACAAAGTGTAAAACTAACTTCCGAAGGAAAACTCCAACTTCCGAAGACAAAGAACTTACTTCCGAAGATCAAGACTTAGAATGATAGATCAGAAGTCAACTTCTGAAGTATAGAAGTCCTCAAGCCTCGGAAGCCTCTTCCGAAGTATAAGTGGCTTCGGAAGAACTTGTTCTTCCGAAGCCAACTTACCTTCGGAAGACACTACTATTATCCAGTGGACATAAGTATGGTCTCCCTAACACTCTGCTGCAGACCTCTGAGATAATGCATGGCGTTTTCTCAAAAGCCATGTAGTTGACCATACTTTATTCCACTGTTTACCTTTATAAGTTAGTACAGTTGCCATCCTTAGTTGGTGACAAAAGGTAAGTCATGGACATGTCATGACTACCATATCTTAGATAATACTTTATCTAAGATACCGTAACTTTAGCATTGTAGTATATGCTTTAGTCTTAGGTTTCCAGCTGGTATCAAAGTATATCCGGCTGTAGGATCTAGTATATATAGTTTCTCATTGTAACTCATGTTTTATGCTTGTAAGAGTCTTGTAATACTTTGAGTTGAGAAGTAATATATACAAGTGCGTTGAAAATTATTTCTGTGTGTTCTTTGCTACTTATTATATTATTATCAACTCTTATAAAAGACTCTACTTCATCTGACTTGAGTGTTCTATAAGTGAGTTTGAGAGAAATCCAAGTGTTTAAGTGACAAACCCGATCATACAATTGGTATCAAAGCTTTTTAGGCTCTTGATTGTGAGATCTTACCATCCTAATCAACCTGTTTTTCACTCCTCCTTCTACCACACTCAATATGGCCCTAAACAAATATGAAGTAGAGATGGGGACGATGACCAAAGCACCCATCATCACCCTTGAAATTTTCAGGTCATTGAGCAGAAGAATGGAAGGCTTCATCAGGTATCAAGACAAGATGTGGCAATCCATTGTCAATGGCCCGTATAAGCCATAAGTAACTGGTGGAAACGGTGCCATGATTGAGAAAGCTGTTGAAGATTATTCTGATAAGGACCGAAAGAAGCTGGACATTGACAGGAATGCTATGAGTGTTCTCATGACTGCAATTCCAAACTACATCATGGTGGGGTTTGAGCATTGCAAGTCTGCCAAAGAACTGTTTGATGCACTTGCTCAAATGTATTCAAGCTCAAATGACTCTAAGAAGGACTCACTGAAGCAGCAGTTCAAGAACTTCACCTATGTTGCTGGAGAGACACTTAGCCAGCAATACTTTAGGTACATGGATCTCATTTCTTCCCTTTAATCTGTGGGAATTTCTCATGAACTTAGAGACCTTACAAGAAAGTTCATGAGTGCATTACCCAATGAGTGGACATTCTAATGTGTCTCTATCAAGAGAACAGAGAACTTGAATATACTCACCATGACTGAACTCTATGACATCCTTGATGGATACCGTTTGGAAATGGAGAGTAAGAGAGGCCGTCAGACAAGTAGACCCTTGAGTCTTCCTGCTAGCAACGCTTTAATGGTTGCTGAAGGCTCAGGAAACTCCCAGCCTCAACAATACCTGACTTACACCCAGCAGCCATTTTGTTCTTCTGGGCCATACATCACATTTCCTGAGACTCCAAGGTCTCAACAAGCTCAGCAAAGCTCCTTTCAGGACAACTGTGCTTTTATCTCAGGAAGTGGACACTCGAATGATTATCAATATTGCTTTGATGATATAGAGTTCTTTAGCCCGGATGACGTGGAATACGTGGACAATGTCCAACAAATGGCTCTATTAACCTATAGAGCAAAGAAGTTCTTTAAGAGAACTGGAAGGCAATTTCCTCAGAACCCAATCAACAACAAATTTGGGTTTGACAAAACTAAGGCCAAATGTTACAACTGTAACCAACTAGGTCATTTTGCAAGGGAATGCAAGGCTTCCAAATCTAATCCGAGAACCCCACAGGCCTCCACACATCCCTCTACACCAAAGTCCACCGGAAAGTCAACAGAAACAGCTGCAATGGCTCAAGAAGTTGACTGGAGCTTCATGGTACAGGATGTGACTCTTGCTCAAGCACTCATGGCCGGAACAGATGAAAATAAGGTATATAAACATCTCTGTACTCCTGCATGTATTGCTAAGGTTAAATTATATCAGGATTACAATATGGAGATTAAATCTGATATTGAGTCTTTAAATGTCTTAAAATCTAATTTTAAAAGGGTTGAATCTGACTATCAAAGAAAAATTGAAGAGTTAGAGAAAACTGTATCCCTATTAAAACACGAACATACAAATTATAAGACTCAAATAAAGGATTTAATATCTAAATTGACTGAGGCTCAAGCCCAGCTTGTCACAGCCGAGGCTCAAGCCAGTTAGTATGCTATTTCTGAGCAAAACTTCCAAGCCATTCTTGCATCATCCACTCACTCAAAGCTTTGTTACCAAAACAAAAGTGGGTTAGAAACCAATGAAATTGCTCCACCATTCTCCTATGAGTCTATATGACAACCAAGGTGTGGTACTGAAGAGCAAGAGGTTCCATCTGCTGACCCTCCTTCTTATGAGTCAAAGAATGATGCAACCATGGAGACCATCACAGGGAAGAACCAGGTAATTATACCCTACCCTACCAATGATGATCAAACCCTAACCACCAAAGCCAGAAGAAGCAGAGTTAAGGCAGCCAGAAAAACTGCCAAGAGAGTAGCTGAGTCTAAGCTGAAGATAGACCTAAAACAAAAGGGTGTATTCATCTCAGCTGGATTCTAGGTGGTTGGAAACTCTGATTCAGGAAAGGGGTGTAGTACCAGCACTCCTGTCCTACCAAAGGATCAGAAGTTAAAGGGAAAGATTGCTGATGAAGAGAAAAAGAACAAGAAAAATCAATCCTCAAATTCCCAAAAGATTAACATTGCATGCATAATGTGTGGTCTGCAAAATCACATGGCCAAGGATTGTTACTACAATCCTGCTAGCACACATTATGCAAATAATGTTAAAAAGGATGAAGTCAGGGAAGGTTTCTCATTCGGACCATATCAAATGGTTCATGTGATGAAAAAGGGAAAGCTTGTTTCCGAAGCAAGGCTGCTTTCGGAAAAAGATCCTTCTTCCGAAAGGAAAAAGGCTTCGGAAGCTAAAGCTATCAAGACTCAAAAGAATAAAAGAGTCCACTTGAGACCATCCCAGAAGAAGATTGCTTTGGAAGAGAAGATGGTGAAGGCTTCTATCGAAAAGAAAGAAGCTTCGGAAGAATGCCAACTACAAAAGCTTCAACTAGCTCATCCTCCATGATCAACCAAGGGATGGAATGGAAGATCAAGGAAGATGCTATAGCCCAAACCTCTTCTTCAAAGACATCCATTGAACCCCCATGCATAAATTTTGGTTCAATTATGTCACTATCATTGGAAGAACCCGAGACCAACAAGGCTTGGGTTTCCACTCAAAACTAATCATCTCATCTTATGTGCAGGGACATCCATATGACAAGAATTACAATGTTTGGATTGTGGATAGTGGATGCTCCAGGCACATGACAGGGAACAGATCTCTCCTTCAACAATTTCAACATTATGATGGAGGTCCTGTCCAGTTTGGAGGTGAGGCCGGAGGATATATTTCTGGCAGAGGAAGTATATCCAATGGAAAATTAAAGGTTGACAAAGTTAACTTTGTCAAGCAGCTTGAACACAATCTGTTAAGTGTTTCTCAATTCTATGATCAAAAGCATCAAATGCTCTTCACAGAACATGAGTGCATAATCCTCAAACCCAGGATGACAATTCCTCAGGAATTGGTGCTTCTTAGATCTCCCAGGAAATAGGATATGTACAAGCTGGATATGAACAATGCTTCCCCATGGGAGAAGTATCATGCTTTCTTTCCAAAGATGATGATGATGAGTCAATACTATGGCATAAACGAATGTGTCATGTAAATTTTAAGACAATGAAATTGGCTAAAAATAACTTGGTACATGGTTTGCCTAAAAAAGAATTTTTCTGCAAAGATAACTGTGTTGCATGCCTGAAAGGGAAGCAACACAGGGCATCTCATAAATCCAAAGTTGTTAACTCCATCACCACTCCATTACACTTATTGCACATGGATTTATTTGGTCCCACAAGTATATGAGCATTGGAAGGAAATCATATTGCCTTGTGATTGTTGATGATTTTACTAGATTTACATGGGTATTCTTTTTAAGAACCAAAGATGAAACTACTGAAACTTTGAAATCTTTTATTCTTAAAATAGAAAATCAAATTGATCACAAGGTTAAAATAATTAGAAGTGATCAAGGGACTGAGTTTAAGAATCACGTTCTTGACTCATTCTGTAACTCAAAAAGGATTGCCAGACAATATTGTGCTCCTAGAACTCCTAAACAAAATGGTGTTGCTAAGAGGAGGAATAGGACACTTATTGAGGGTGCTCGGACTATGTTAGCTGATTCAAAGTTGCCTCTAACATTCTGGGCAGAGACAGTCAGCACTGCATGCTATGTGTAGAACAGGGTCCTTGTAGTAAATCCACATGGAAAAACCCCTTATGAGTTATGGAACAAGAGGCCACCGTTCATTGACTTTCTAAGGTCATTTGGCAGCAGGTGTACCATACTTAACACAAAAGACAATTTGGCAAAATTTGCTGAAAAGTCAGATGATGCTATCTTTGTTGGATATTCCTCTAACTCTAAAGCTTATAGAGTTTATAACATTAAAAATCAAAAACTTGAGTAATCTTCCAACATTGTAGTCAATGAGCACACTCCTTGTGTTAGGGGGAATGGACCTGATCATATCTTTGATTTAGAATTGTTTCCAAACTATTCTAAACCATCTTGTGAGAATGTTTCAGCTAGAACATGTGCTCAAAGTGTCTTAGACGATGATCAACTATTTGAGCTTCCCAGACCTATTCCATGTTCTCCAAGAGCTACAGCAAATCAAGTTCCCACTATTGGAAGATCTGATAGTATAACCATCTCAAGAGATAATGGAGCTTCAACAAGCAGTTCACCTGTTGACTTTCAAACCTCTTCAGGTGACCCTGCACGACACCAAGCTGATAAAAGCAACATCTTGAAGGAACAGGCAACTGATGATGTTGTTTCACAGCAAGCAAATGATGATGTTTCTCTTTTATTCAATCAGTCCTTATTGAATGAGTTTGAAACAACAGCTGGACCAAGTATTCAAGCTCCTGAGCAAAATATGTCCAATTTGGATTTATCATTACAACTAGAAGTGATTCCTAGACTTAGGATTCATAACACTCATCCAGCTGAGAACATCATAGGGGAAGTCTTTGAAGGCGTGAGAACAAGAGGACAAATTCACAATGGGAATGTCTGTTTGTACTCATGCTTTTTATCCCAAATGGAACCCAAGAAGGTGGAAGATGCCTTGAAAGATAGTAGCTGGGTTGAATCAATGCAAGAGGAGCTGCTTCAATTCAAAAGACAAAAGGTTTGGAACCTA
>BJCM01162821.1:0-10421 GCA_018326385.1 Flaveria bidentis
ATTCTAATCGTTAGGTTTGATCGGATTAATGTTTTCTTTGATTGGATCGCCAATCAAATAGGATTCCGCGCTATTTAATCTGGTTTCACGTTGAATCAGTTAGTATTTAGTACGTAGCAGGTCCTAACATTACGTTTTTTAGTTTATTGTGTAATTTTGATCAAACGTTGTGCAATCCTCATCAAGTAGCTCATTGTGTATATCATTAATCATTGAGTCTAGTGTCGGTTATCGTGTTACCCATTGTGTCTAATGTTAACCACTTTGTGAATTTAAAATGATGATATTCAAATAAATCAATGCTAAAAATGTAATTTTTTATATCTTTTATAGTTAATTGTCTAATCCTGAAAAGGTTATTTTGTAATCCTTTTCAAGCAGCTTATTGTGTCTATTGCTAATTGTCGAGTTTAGTGTTGGTCATTATGTTAACTATTATGTTTAATATTGACTATTGTGTTATGAATTGTGTTTTTTTATGATAATTTTAAATAACACAATATTGGAAATGTATTTTTTTACATTTTTTAGTTTATTATGTAATCCCGATCTGGTAATTTTGCAGTCCTCTTTAAGTAACTAATTATGTTTATTGCTAATCCTCGAGTCTAGTGTTGGTCATTGTGTTACCTATTATGGATCATTATGTTATGTGTTGTATTTTTTAAAATGATAAATTTCAAATAACACAACAATGAGAAAATGTAAACTTTTTATGTTTAGGTTCATTATGTATTTCTCATCAAATAATTGTGTAATCCACATCATTTCAGAAGATTACACAATTACCTGATGAAATTACACAATGAGTTAAAAAAATATGAATAAAAACTATGTTTATATCAACACTATACACATTTTAAATAATAAAGAATAATCGTTTTCATTGTGTAATTATTATAAAAAATATTGTCATATGTAAAAGTTATGTATATTTTAAAAAAAGGTGGAACTTGATCAAAGGGAGCGTTTTAAATTTTACCCGTAACTTGTAATTTTAATCACAAGAATATGTGTCCATTGTTAATGTTTTTATTTAGTTTTAGAATACTTTGTATTTGAACATTTTTCTAATATTTAATCTAAATCTAGGCATGTGTCTATAACATGTGCCAAATTTATAATAAATTAAATTTATTAACTTTTTTTATGTAAATAAATAAAACCTCGTTTATATTTAGTTTTTATCAAAAACTCGTCTTCATCCAATATATGATCTTTAAATTTAAATCCTTCTTAAGACAGCTAAAAATCAAAAGTTTAATATTTTGTCGTTTTTTATTGTGTTAGCCGTGTTTTAAGATTTTAAGATAATATTATTGTTCATTAACAAAGAATATAATGACGAACGAATGAATTTAGTCCGGCAAAATTGGTTTAGGGGAGGTAGTAAAGACAATTTTTGGCAAGTCTTGAGGTTGAGTCTCGCCCTAAACTTATATCTTATTGGTTGAGACGGAGGGTTTTCTAGTTGTGGCTTTTCTCCTTATTGGGTTAGTGGTGTGGTCGTGACCGGATAACGGATAAATAAATCCAATAAAAAACACCTATAATTTGAAACATGTTTGTACACTAGCCGCTCAGAAAGAATATACATATCAGGATTAGAATAGTTATTTACACAACAATGCAAAACATAAACTAAAGATAATATTCGAAACCCGAGCATTGAGTTCCTTTAATGCTCGAAAACCAATTTAATCAATAACACTAACTCAAATAAGCCTCAAACTAGGGACAATCCAATTAAACAAAAAATGATCTTTTAGACGCTTCTACCTGCTTTTACACCTTTTGAGTCTTGGTGTTCCCATTTTTGTTTGTTTTTTTCTTGACCTTTATTAATTGCGTTTATCTTGTCTCATTTTGTGTGACCGTTCAAAATCATACATCGATGGAAGACTTACTATATTTAGATGATCGTGCACACAAATCCAATAGAATAATACTAAGAGCAATTAAATAACAATGAAGAAATTATAAAGAGCACTAGCAAATTCTCTCCCAACCCCACTTGTATATTATCTCTCAAAGTTAAGTTGGCTTTAAGTTAACAAATTCAATAATTTGATGCTCCTACAATTACATTAGAAAGCAATACTTAAGCTTTAAGTTAAGTGGTATGATTTTGTATTCTCAATCTAAAATGAACGCTTCTAACATCTATGGAATCGAAGCTTACAACAAAGCAAGCCAGTGAGTATGTAACAAAAGAAAGAATAAAGAGCACTTTGAAGACAAAAGATGACTTTCTAGTTACATGCATATGCATGCAGTTAAACCTCATTCACTCTCCCTTCTTACACTTTATTCAGATTCTATTATTTTTTATTATCCTTTTCACGTTCTAAGATCTGTTCATCACCATCACAACCACCAACACCACCCCATGACCATCGCCTATAAAATCCACAATGTGTCTTTGCAACAGGCCCATCTTTTCATTTAACCTTCTCTTTCTTAAACCTGGCATAAAAAAATGGTGATGAAAGATCAAAACCCAGGTCAATACAAGCTCCCTTTAGTTTGTTTCTTTATCATACTCATTGATCTTATAGCTGGAATCCTTGGCATTCACGCTGAGGTAGCACAAAATAAGGTACGTTGTATGATTGTGATAAATTTTAACCATATACTAAATAATAAGCCGATTTGCATGATTATAATTTCAACCTATAGAATTTGAAATCTAGCTAACATGTAAGTAATCAAGTAACACTTAACCGATCAGAAGTCAAGAAGCTAAAATGTTTTCAAGTGGCTCACCAATTCACTCTAATAAAAACATAATATATTGTCTTCATAATTTTAATTATGTAATATATTTCCTTTGAAGATTAATAATATCTATGCAATAAATTGTTTGCAAGCTGAAACCAGTCCTTTTTGGCACCACTAGCTCAAATACATCCCAAACTCTTAATTAGTACTGTTTGTTGAGTTGAAAAGGTGCAAAGTTTAACGGTGTGGATCGTTGAGTGTCGAGATCCAAGTTACAAAGCCTTTAAGTTAGGTTTTGCAGCAGGACTTCTGTTGGCATTTGCTCATGCCATCACAAACCTACTTGGTGGCTGCCATTGTGTACGGTCAGTAGAAGAGCTGGACTATGTCTCATACAATAAGCGGTTGGCTTTTGCCTCCCTTGTTCTCTCATGGTACTCATCACCCCGTTTCACTTCTTTCTAAAGCCTTCTTACAGAATCAGTATTTGATGCTTTAGAACTTGTACCAGGATCACATTCATATTCGGATTCTCCATGCTGGTGGCAGGAGTCATGGCAAATTCCAATTCAAGAAATTCCTGTGGAGTTTCACGCCATCGTTATCTGTCTATTGGTGGCATCGCTTGTATCATTCATGCTATGTTTGCTGTGTCATATTACATTTCTGCCACTGCTTTTGATAAAGAAGAAAAGAAGTTGAACCCACCTGGACCGGCTACGAACCCACCTGGTTTGGTGAACCAGCCTGCACCATAGGCATCTGCTTGTGTTGTTCTTTTACACTTATTAGTTTGTTTGTGTTTTTTATTTGTTTCAAGATATGCGTTTTGTTGTGTTTTAAGAAGACAAGATTACTTTCTAAATCAAGAACTCAAACCCCAAAATTCCCAAAAAGAAATGAAATACTATACAGAATACACGTTGCACTTAATGAACAATGATTGTTTTTGAACACGCACCCCATAACATTAGTTAACCTTATCTCAGCTCCAGATTTCTTAAAACCAAACAAGGCTAGTTATGCCTGGTCTGTCCGAAGATTCAACTTCTTCAAGAAATTTTATTTTCTTGCACCTTCAAACTATCACAATTCCACCTCCATAGAACTTCATACCAACACTATTCGAGTATTCCTCTTCTTCTAATCTCATAATCTTTATGTGTGATCTACTCATATCAAGATCGATTGTTGCTATCCATGCATTCTAACTGCAATTATAGGGACTTATTGATAGGGACCCCGTTCCTTCCCATTATGTTAAATCCCCAAATGATCATGTCAGGATTGGCACTAAGGAATGATGAACCCCGTTAGAATCTTTAAACGATATTTGGATTCCAATATGGAGCAGCTATACTGTTGTAATCCTCTATTTGCACATCCTCCACGCAAAACTAATGCCCAAATTGATCAAGTTAATTCAATTAGATGTGTATAAATGACTATTGTATGGAAATGATTTAGTATATTTGATTAGAGCAAAAGTGATTGCTACCCGGCCCATTTATTGGCACCCTTTCAACTGATGTCCTCCCTCGTAATTATGAACTTTAATTGGTTGGGCCATTGCTATATCAGCTCAGTGGAATTCTCCATTATGTTTTCTACTATCATTCGCTCTTATTCAATGCAGTCGTTGATAAAGATACAACGTTTAACTATATGTTTGCTTCTATCATGAAAGATTGATTCACTAGTGTTTTAGTTAAATTGATATCAAGCATGATAGTTACTTATTTCTTCTTTCCAGCTTTAGTTATTTCAATAAGTAATCTTTTTAAACATAGTGTATGACATGTTCCAGTAAGTGCTATGAATTCAGATTCATAGGATGATAATGTTATAGTTCCTTGCTTTTGTGTGCACCAACTGATAGATGAGTATTGTAACGGAGAAATTTAAATCTACCATTAAAAGAACCAGAGTTTTCATGTGTAGATCAATCTCAATCCATCAAACGCAGAATAAATGATGATGGGATTGGTTATTAAGCTCACAGAAGACACAAAATCAAATGAACAATAGTGTAAATTAACTTTTCGCTTGTATTACTACTGTTTCATAAGCATTACAAGAACATAAATGTGCAAGTGTTTCAATTATAAAACATAAACATACTATATGTTTAACGCAACAACTTTAAGTTCTCATGGAATCTTTCATGTTCTTACACAACAAATTTTGATTTCCTAAGCCTATTTGTTTGATCTCTACAATCTTCCCATAGGCTCGGTGAATCAAATTTTTAGAAGTTCACATCTGCAAACTTGTAGTCTCCTCCGTACATCTTTTTCTAATGGGCTTTGTTGATCTACCATATATAGTGAACTACTACAGAATGTATTGATTCATAAGCTTCAATAAGACAAGTCTCAAGCCTAAAGCTTCTTAAAATCATCCTTTTTGAACTTTATCAAGTCAATTGGATCAACGATTCAAATCCTTGAACAACATAGTATATCACTACATGCAATGTTTCCTTCTCGCATACCCATCTCATCAACTTATATAAACTATTGAGAGGCACCAGAACATGTATAAGAATCTTTCTCACAATCTTTACTTACTTGAAAACACATATCTTCATTGGGGTGTGTGTGTTTAGATCAATCTAACTCTTCAGATATCAATTTAGACATGGGCGTCTTGATGCTCTAAAAGTTAGATTTGCTTTGATGCCATATCAAGTTCCGGATCAACTTGACATTTCCGTAGTTACTAGGGTTAAAGAACACAACTTTACCCATAGCATACAAATTAGCTACCCTTAATGTATGAAAATTATGTTTGTCTCTAAAGTACTTTATAACCTAGCTTTTATTTTCAAAATATATAGCTCCTACTTTGCATTGTATCCCCAACTCAAAACCAGTTCTAATTGCCATAACATGTATCTGACTTTGGGTATCAAAGAAAATCCTTCTCATATGGAAGAAGAGGATCTTAGAATGCTAGTTTTCAAATTTGTATCACAACTAGCTTGTCAGTTTGATTAGAAGGGTTAGCTGAAACACCAGTAGGCTAAACTCTTAAAGAAGAAGCTATCTTTCATTTTTCTAATTGTATGTCTTCAAATAAGCTCTTGAAGTTTTTCCAAAAGATTATTGTGTACTCGATCTCTTCATCTAGATCATCAAATAGGCCTACTTTATTTCGAGAAATCTTCAGTAGGGATTTGTTGTAGAAATGTGTAAAACTCTATCTCATATTATCTCTCAAATCTGAAATCCAATAGCTGATAATCCTCTAGATCATTTGGACTTGGTCCAAAGAAATTAATAGATCTAGACTAACTAGATAGACCTACAATAGCACCCCTATCACCACCCTGATAATCATCATCATCATCTTCATCATTTCCTTTCTTATCACCATTATCTCTAGCATCATCACCATCATCATCTTCATACTCATATTCACTTACTTCATAATCTAATTTTTCTACACCATCATCTTCCATCTTTATTCCTATTAGACACTAGAGTCCCTACCAAGTTACCTTCAAAAATATTAACATCAACAATAGGCTTATTGGTTTGCCCTTATTTAACATCATCCTTTTGAGCTTCACTGACTGGTTCTAGATCATCTAATTATTGTCTATTTCATTCTCCAACTTTTGTTGTTTTCATTAGTTTAGTTTGAGTAGTTTATGTATATGTATGAACAAATGAAACTTGCATTGTTTTTCTAGACTTTAAACATAATAAAATAGAAACTAATTTTGATATCAAGATTCTTGATCCTTGCTTTTTTCATTACTATTAAGTTGAATGTTTATCATATATTTAGGCTTATCAAGGCACTCTTTGTTCCAATGTAACTATAGTGACTTTAGGAGGCTCAGGTGATGTAATAGTGGTCCTTTATTAATCAACAAGAAGGCTAAGATAACTATCATTATCAAAATCAAGATTCTCGTCCTGATCCTCATGGAGTTGTAGAATAAGTGGAGGTGGTTAATATCTGCAGCAAAACAGTTAGAATCACTAAAAGGAGGAAGATCCGTTGGTCATTCATGAAGAATGTATGGGTGATTCCTATGTTATCGCTAGTAGTTTTTATATAAGGATCATAATCATCTTCAAATAATTCCTTAATCTTATTATCAATCGTCTTTTATTCTCTTCTTGGTGAACTTTTTCAAAGTGTCAACAGGAGTTCTTAATGAAGTACCAATAGGATCAAATATATTTGTTTGCTGCTAACGCTCTGGTTGTAGTTGTTATACTTGATCTTATTGTTGATCCTCAGAAAATCTCTGAACCTTAGCAATTGTTCTTCTAAAACATGCATTTCCACAAGAACCCAACATATAAGTGAAAGTATCCTTTTTCATAATCATGATAGAAATGAGTTGGTAAGTCAATAGTAGATAAATCAGGATTAATAGAAATCAAAATGAATCTCTGGTATATCAAACACTACTTCTCACTCACAGCCAAATGTATTTTTCTATATTTCTGTAAAGATAGATTTAGCGATGCTATAAGGTATATTCTTCTATAAGTGAAATCATCAACGAACGAAGAACAACACTAAGACTATCTATTCCTTCCTTCAATCTACTAAGGTAGTGAACAACCACATGAAACAAGTACTTCAGTAAGATGGTAAGTACTTCTTCTCTAGAGGTGGATATTTATGCTCATATTCCATTTTGGCCATAGAGACTTTAACCATGTCATATTCCAATAAACTTCCTTACCACAACTATGCAAGGACACTGTCTCCTATGCAAAAATTCAACAACATCTGAAGTTGAACACTGCAAACGTTGAATCTTCTTTCTTTAAAGTAGTGGTAAGTGATACTTCCAAGGATGGGATATGAAGGACCCCTTCTAACATCCACCTTCTCCAATGCATAAGTATATCATAATTGGTGAATCATCCTTCATATCTTTCAACAATGGTTGTCAAATGAGTAAGGAGGATGGGATCAAATACCAATGGATTTAGTAGAGGCTATCTATGATCATTTCAAATAGTAGAGTTTTGATTTTTCAAATTTTATTTTTAAAAATCTTTGCTAAAACGTATATTGTAAGGAAGTAGAATGCTTTGGATGTTTCACACTAGCATCAAAAAATACACTAAATGTGAAATCTACCAAAGCCAAGACCAATATCTTCCAAAGCCAAAGATGAAGTCTTTCATAGCTTTAAAGACAAAGTCTTCCGAAGCTAACACTTGAAGACTGATTTCTTCCGAAGACTTTTGAACACATGCTTTATCTAATGTACCTTTTACATAAAGCTGGACCCCTTTCCGATACAACTCTGTAAAGTCACCAACTTACATAAGTTGTTGAAAAGGTCCATGCTTTTGGTAACTATACATTAAGGTCTTGAGTCTGTAACTTTCTACTTTATGTACTTTATCCTTTTTATAATATATTAGGATGTGAGCTATGGCATTTCATAGTCACTAGTCAAAAGGCAATCTGACTTTTGACTCTACATTTGATTTTGTTTTTTGTCTAGTCAATTGTATCTTGCTAGCTTTCAAGGTATGATTGGCAGTAGGATGTAGTATATGTATCTCAAGTCCTTGTAACTTTCTGATGTGCTTTGTAAAACTTGAGAAGGCAATATACTACAATCTTGAAAACCAACTACTTGTGTGCTTTGCTATCTTGTTTTGTCTCATATTTACTTGTGTTCTTAGCATCTTTACAAAATGTTAACCATCCCTATTTGATCAGTTAAGTGTTCTTAGCAACTCTCCTCACTGTCTTGTTATGTTGTAAGTGCATACCATTCACCGGTCTTGCATTGGTATTAGAGCATTCCAGGCTCTTGATATAAGATCTCACTATCTTAAGATCCCTCACACACACAAAATACTTAACATCTCAAATGGCAACTATTTCTAAATCTGACATAGAAACTGGAACCATGAAAAAGTCCCTACTGATCACTCTTGATGACTTTGACATTTGGTGCCAAAGAATGTATGGCTTTATCAAGTCTCTAGACTCAAGAGTATGGGAGTCTATTGTCAATGGACCTTACATACCAAGCACCTCTTCTGCTGCTGCTGGTGGTGTGATCCCCAAGGCTGTGGCTGACTACTCAGATAAAGATAGAAAGAGTGTAGAGATTGACCAAAAAGCCATGACAACCCTTCAAAACTCTGTGTCCAAAGGTTTCAAGAAATACAAAACAGCTAAACAACTATAGGATGCGTTGAAACTAATGTATGAGGGTTCCTCTGAATCCAATGAGAACAAGAAGGATATCCTAAAGTAGCAGTTTGAAAATTTCACCTTTAAAGCAGGTGAGACCATGACTCAATAATACTTCAGGTATGTTGAGATTGTGGATACCCTTATGGATGGTGGAGTAGCTCTTGAGAATAGAGATATTGTAAGGAAGTTCATGTCCTCTCTTCCTAGGCAATGTACACACTATTGTGTTGTTATCAAGAGAAGTGAGAACCTGAAGACTCTCACCTTGACAAAGTTGTATGGGATTCTTAGTGGCTACCAGATGGAGATAAACATGCAAGGTTCATTTGGAAACTCTAGCAATCAAATGGGTTCAGCCCTTCATGTGGTTGAAAGAGATAACATAGAACCCCAACATCTTCTTATATGCTACCTAGGCAACTCATAAAAGGGTCCTTTCATCACCTTCCTTGAGACACCAAGGGAGAACTATACTCAAGGAAGCCCATTCCAAGAGACAATGGTTGTGTCTTCTGATGAAAAATGTGCTAACTTTCTATTCACCCTTGAAGATCTGGACTATATCCATCCAGATGATCTGGAGTATATGGAGATAGTCTAGCAAATGGCTCTTCTCACTCACAGAGCCAAGAAGTTCTACAAGCGTGCAGGAAGGAAGTTTCCCAACAATACAACCAGTGGAAAGTTTGGACTAGACAAAAGCAAAGTCAAATGTTACAACTGTAACTTTATGGGCCACTTTTCCAAGGAATGTAAGGCACCTAGAACAAATGGTGGCCAAACATAATCCAGACCAATCTACACTGATAAAGTCACCCAAAATGAGAAGCCAAATCAGGAAGTTGCAGTTGCTGTAGATTAAGGAGGCTTTGACTGGAGCTTTCAGGTGGAAGATGCAACTCCAAACCAAGCATTGATGGCTGACCATGATGAAGCAAAGGTATTAGAACATCATTGTTCTCCTGAATGTATTGCTAAAGTCAACAAATATAGGTCCTACAATTTAGAAATGAGATCTGATCTTGAGTCCTTAAACATCTTAAAAGCTGATTTTAGAAAGGCTGAATGTGACTATAAGCTAAAGATAGAGGACTTAGAGAAAACCATTTTAGTTCTAAAACATGAGCACACTAATTATAGGACTCAGATCAAGGATCTCATAACTAACTTGACAGAATGCCAGGCTAAGCTTGTGATCAGCAAAGCCAGGGTAGAAAAATGTGTTCTTGATGAAGAGACCTTCAAGAACATGATATCCTCATCCCTGCATGCCAAGATATGTTATCAAAATAAGTAGGTACGGGGATCTAGTGATGTGACATCCGTCACCAAAGGTCCGTCTATTGACGTATTTCCGTCATCTTTTCGTTAATCTGTCATTCCTCACCTTTATGAACTACCTGTGTGATTTCGCTTTTGCCTTTGTCATTACATAACTGTTATTTAAAACCTTTTTCCATATTACTATCATCACCATAAAATACACCATTATATCTATATTATTA
>BJCM01162822.1:0-14172 GCA_018326385.1 Flaveria bidentis
TTCTCATGTCATTTGGATGTCCTTGCACCATCTTGAATACCAAAGATCAAATTGCCAAGTTTGTTGAGAAATCAGATGATGGACACTTTATTGGATACTCTTCCCAAGCTAAGGCTTATAGGGTATACAATCTCAAAACTAGAATACCTGAAGAGTCAGCTAATGTGACTTTCAATGAGCACAATCCCAGTGTGGAAAGTTATGGTCCTTATTGGCTGTTTGATCTTGATTCAGTTACCAACTGTTTTAACAAATCTTGTGAGCATGTATCAGGTTCTACAGATATAGTACCTACAGGTGATCCTAATCCAAGATTTGAGCTAAGAAAACCTTCAACCTACACATCTTCAGCTCCAGTTGTAACCAATCCTACAAATTAAACTTCTACTAACACATCAATGATAAATCCTATTGATGCTTCTCGAGTGTCTTCAAATTCCAGCTTAGAGGCACACAACTCAGAAGAAAGAGCTTCAAATGTTGCAGAACATACTGGTGGTGATAGTGATCAGGAATTTCTTGATGCTCATAACCACTCCATTCATGATAACATCAATGATGTCACACACTCATTGGATCAAGTTAATCTTGATAAGTGTGTAGATGTGAAGGGTGAATCCTCATTGCCATATCTAAATTTCTCTAATTTAAATCTGTCTAAGCAACTAGCTGTGATTCCTCAGCTAAGGATCCATAAGTCTCATCCTTCCACAAACATCATTGGAGATGTTACTTCCGAGGTAAGAACAATAGGACAAACCCATGATGCAAATGTTTGTCTTCACTCTTGTTTCTTGTCCCAGATAGAGCAAAAGAAAATCGATGAGGCTCTAAAGGAAGGAAGTTGGGTAGAAGCTATGCAAGAGGATCTACTTCAATTCAAAAGACATAAGATTTAGAACCTATGTCCTCTTCCTCATGGGAAGACTACTATAGGAACCAAATGGGTGTTCAAATATAAGAAGGATGATAGAGAACTTGTCATCAAGAACAAGGCTAGACTAGTTGTTCAAGGGTATACATAAGAAGAAGAAATTGACTACACAAAGGTCATTACTCCTATAACATGACTTGAAGTTGTCAGAATATTCCTAACTTTTGATGCATCCAAGAACTTCAAGGTTTACCAGCTTTATCTCAAGTGTTCTTTTCTTTATGGGGTATGAAGAGGTGTATGTCAAACAACCACCTTGATTTGGAGATCCCGATCATCCTGATTATGTCTGCAAGCTTGATTAGGCTCTTTATGGGCTGCACCAAGCACCAAGGAAGTGGTATGAGACTCTATCATAGTATCTTTGTTAGCATGGCTATAAGATGGGTACTATTGATGGAACTCTCTTCATCAAAGAAACAGGAAATGACATTATGCTAGTTTAAGTATATGTGGATGACATTATCTTTGGGTCAACTAATTCAAAGCACTACAAACACTTTGAAAATCTCATGAAAGACAGGTTTGAAATGAACGCCATGGGGAAACTCAATTTCGTTCTAGGAATTCAAGTGAAGCAAGTTGACAATGGCATCTTCATAAATCAGTCAAAGTATGTTCAACAAATACTTAAAAGATTCAACATGACTGATTGTAAGGTTGCTAAGATAACCATAGCCAGAAACCACTCCCTTAGACCTGATCTTGAGGGGGAGTATGTTGATGAGCATCACTTCAAGGCAATGATTGGGTCTCTTATGTACCTCACAGCTAGCAGACCTGATATCTTGTTTGCTACATGTATCTGTGCAAGATATCAAGTCAATCACAAGATGTCACACCTAATCATTGTCAAAAGAATTCTCTGATATCTTAAAGGTGCTCCATCCCTTGGCCTTTGTTATCCAAAGAACTCTGACTTTAATCTGTATGCACGTACAAACAGTGACTATGGTGGTTGTAACATGACTGCAAAGTCTACATTAGGGGGATGTCAATTTCTGGGAGGAAGGATAGTCTCCAGGCAATGTAAGAAACAATCATGTGTATCTTCATCAACTGCTGAGGCTGAATACATACCTTCTGCAAGCTTCTATGCTTAAGTGCTTTGGATTCAAAATCAAATGTTGGACTATGGATTCAACTTCAAGGAGACTCCCATCAATATAGACAAAAACAGTGTTATCTCAATCATAGAAAAATCCTGTTCAGCACTCAAGGACAAAGCACATCAATATCATGTATCATTTGATAAGAGATAACTTTGAAAAGGGATTAATCAAACTAGTCAAGGTTAACACAAATGAACAATATGTTGATTTGTTCACCAAAGCTTTTGATGAACAAATATTCAAATATCTTGTATTAGCTATTGGGATAATTAACTTTGAGTAGCTTTTCTTAAAACTTAATCATATAATTTCTAAAACTTGTGTGTCCTAAGTTGTATATTTTTATCACCTTCATAAGCCGTTTCTTCTCTTTGGAAGTAAACTTTTTAAAAAAAATTCATTCCTTAGATTTTGAAAATCTTGATCTTTTTATCCTTCAGAAGATTTAAAATTACTTTCGGGAGAAACTTATGTCTTAGAAAATAAATATCTACTTAAGTAGTCTTACCTTCAGAAGAAATTTTAGAAATATCTTCCGAAGCTTAAAATCAACTTAACGACTTGTATGTTTTATAAGAAGAAATTTTCATCTAAAAGCAATGTCTCTTCGGAAGGTTTTTTCTTCATATAATAAATACTCTGAGTTCTAAATCTCTTCCACAGCAAAATTCTCAAAAATCTTTGAAATATCTTCAGAAGTCAATTTGCCTTTGGAAGTTTTTCTTCAAGAACTTCCGAAGCAAAATAACCTTCGGAAGATTTCTCGACTTCCAAGAAAACTCCTTTTTGGGTAATAGTAAACTACTTTTTTAGAGGTGGGACTGACTTCCGGATTTCATAGTTTATCCTCTTTAATTAACTTTGTCTCAGATCCTTTTCACATATAAACCCAATGGTTCCCCCTTCTTTTTCACTATCTTCTTCATTTGCATTTCTTCTCTGACCTAAATTCTCCCAAACCACCTCTGTTCTTCATCTTCAGTCACCCTTAAGCTTCTCAAAATGGTCAATCTAAATCTCCAAAACAACCCTGATTTCTCCATGCAACTTCACAGGCAACACAACCACGTTGCTCTGTTGAACTCTAAGAATGATAGTTTCTCAGAGATTTGCCGATTCTGGCTCTATCCAACTACTTCACCTCCCTTACCATTGATCCTACTCTTTATGAGGATCACTTACTTGAATTTTGGAATACCTGCCAAGAGGTCATTATGGATGGGGAGAAGGCACTGTCTACCACAGTGCAATGGAGAATAAACTTTATCACTCCGGCCATTATCAACAATCATCTTCAGTTGGATGATGAAGAAGGTGAGTTGTTTTTCCTAAAGCAGGTTGTAAATCATTCCTTTGAGTAGATGGGCTATGAGGGAGATTTCTATGTAAAGACCTTCAGGAAAGGGAAGGTCTCCTCCTAATGGAAATACTTGCTTAATATGGTTATCCACAGCTTGTCCAGCTAGCATGGAGGATGGAATGATTCAAGGGTAAAGTTTAGCTACTCTCAGTTTGTTTACACAAGTTTACTTGCTAACTTGGACTCCTTAGAGTATTAGTTGGTTCCTAGATATGTTCAATATATTCTCAACTATGAACTGGGCTCATAGTTGAGGGAAAGAGGTAATATTCTTAAATTGGGACAAATGAAGCTTGTAATTTTTAAAATCTTAAAGAAGCCAACTCTTGGCTCCATAGGGGTAGAAACAGCCCTTGTCCCAAAAATGTTAGAGCTCATTGCTCAAGGTGACAACCTAGCAATATAACAGAGTGTTGAACCCACACATTCTACCTCCCAACCACCACAAAGACCTCAAATCACCCTCACACTCATAAACTAACCCATACAAAAGGAAGTGGATACTAGAGGTCCCATTTCTCCTGAGGAGCAAACCACTACCATGTCCTCAAGGATTAGTGTTGAGGTTCCTTATGCTCAGCCTAATGAGCTCACAAGCCCAACAACCTTAAGTCTTCACTCTAAGTCTCAACACTCAAGTGAACAACCTTCAGGGGACAATTACCATCCTAGCCTCTAGACTTAAATCACCCAATCCCCAACCTTGACTTCTATACTGATGAATATTTAGGTTTCAGTGAGTACCATGAGTCTCTCTACTCCTCCCCTACTCAAAGAGATGAGTGCTCCTGAGTCACCTATGTCTAGCCCACATCAGTCACCTATCACTGAGGTGAATACTTCTGAACCTGATCAGGATATCCATATGGAAAAATCTCTCACTTCAGCAAGTGATTACATCATTCAGACCTAAACCATGGCAACTCAGCCCATTGACACTTCAATTGAGGTTATCAATGAGCAGAGGAAAACCAACAGCCAAGAACTCCATGCTGGTGGTGAGAGAAAAGACTTTGATCTAGTTCTCTCATCCCCTATGATTCTTCTGATGAATAAGATAGGAATCTGAGGCTAACGGTGCAAAAACCATCAAAAACATGCACCTACCTAGTGTCCAAGGTTAGTCATCTTGAATCTCAGGTGATTACCCTGTAAAACAAGATCAATGATCAGCAACTTGAGATATCTTATCTTAAGGAAAAACTAGCTGGGAGACCTTTAAGAAGAGCTCAACGAGGAACACAAGAACCTATGAATGTGGTTGATCTAACCTCTAACTCACCTATGCAGGTGGGTGATGCTACCAAAAATGGAGAGAAAGTCATCACAGACACAGAACCTCGGAGTTCTTAACAGAGCATGGATATTGAGGACTCACGATCTTCACTTGCAACTGTCCATACTCAGTAACTTCCTCAAGTTCACATTGATGTGGACTCAATAGACTCCTACATTCAGAGTCTTTTTTAGGAAATCATACCAATGGTTGTATCATCTCCACCTCAAGGAACTTCCACCTACATCATAGGGTGGATGTATGATGCAAACAAAAGAGCCCTTATTCTTCAAAGAGTTCATGGGCAACAAAAAGTCTTCAGTTTTCAGACGTTGAACTACTATAATGGTCTTGACCTTATCAGCATGCCACTTTTCAACCCAAGCCAATCTAGACAAGCTGACAGGTTGGCTCAAAGGATACAAGGAAGAATTACTAAAGAGTTCAGACTTAGAAGGAGACAAGGCAATTAGGAATTACTATTGGTCAATTGGATGTTAAGGCAGACCCTAAGATAGCATCGAAGGGGAAACCTTGACTAAAGGCCCAGTGGTAGAGCTTGAGAGCCCTGTCACATCCACAACTAATTCAGCATTTCATTCCCTCAGTGAAGCACCTGCTGGTGATGGTGAATCACAACCTCTCTCTGGCAAGAGCTTGGAAGCTACACCAAGCAATGAAGGCCAAAGTTCTCTCCACCCTGAGTCACAAAGGTCTGTGAGTGACAAAGGGAAAAGAAAAATAACTTCTGAGGAGATTGAGGAGGAGAGAGAGAGAGAGAGAGGAAGAGGAAGCTAAGGGGAGAAAGTTCCTCTGGGTCTACAAGATTCATGGAAGCTGCAATCTGGGTTGTGCCCTAACCAAACACTCAAGTTGATGAGTTGAGGGCAGTCTAGATTACTTACCTGAAAACCAGTAACTATGACATTGATGAGATTATATCTCACCCCTTAGAAGAGCTTATTGAACTGGTTAACATGGAATTATCAAAAGAGAGGAAGGAAGCAGAGGATGCAAAGTTACTTCTCCAAATCAAAGTAGAGAAGGGACAAAAAAGATTATACAAGAATGTTCCCACTCTCTTCCCAGTTCAAGAAAGTCCTGCACAAGAGGCTATGGCTCCAGAAGAACCTCAAGTAGACAAAGATACTAATAGGATAAACTACCTAAGTGCCAAAGGCCTATACCAGGCATCTGCACTTCTTCCCTTGTCCTTTGAGTACATAGAATTTGTGTACTGAAACAACTTGAGCTTGAAGTACATAAAGAATAAAAGGCAATTAAGAGAAAGATGAGGGAAGATGCTGCAAAGTCAAGAGTCATCATCCAAAGGAGCATGAACAAGTCTACTGACAGACAAATAATGATAAGATTCTTGAAGCAATATGGATTCTCTGAAAGGATACTTGGCCCTATGTCTCTATCTATTATGGATGAGCATATTAGGTTGAGCAAGCAAATGATCAAAAGATGATAACTTGTTGACTTACACTCCCCACCAATTCAGGTCCCTCAAGAAGTGGAGGTTAAGGTACGTATAAAATATTCTTAAGCCAATACCAATTTCCAAAGACAAATATGAAGTCTTCCAAAGCTTTAAAGACAAAATCTTCCAAAGCCAAGTTTATGAAGACAGATTTCTTCTGAAGACATTTATGTACATGCTATTATCTGATGTACTTTTCATAAAGTTAGACCACCTTTCCACTGCAACTCTGTTTGGTTCACCAACTTTCAAAAGTTGGTGAAAAGGTCCATGCTTTTGGAAAACTATTCATAAGATCTTGAGTCTGAGCTTTTGACTTTATGTAGTTTATCCTTTTGGTAATAAGCTATGGCATGTCATAGTCACATGTCAAAAGGCAATTTGCCTTTTGACTCTACATTTGATTTTGTCGTCTAGTCTTACGTATCCAGCTGGCTTTCAAAGTATGGCCGGCTATAGGATGTATTATATGTATCTCAAGTACTTGTAACTTTCAATTATGCTTTGTAACACTTTGTAATAGAACTTGAGAAGCATTATACTAGATTCTTGAAAACCAAAATACTTTTGTTGCTATCTTGTTATGTCTCTTTTTTACTTGTCTTCTTAGCATCTCTTATAGTATTTAACAAATTTCCTATTTGATTTGTTAAGTGTTCTATGAAACAATCCTCAATTGTGTTATTGTGTTGTGTAAAGTGCATCACCCCTTCTAACAGTCTTGCGGGGTCATTCAACCATTTGAAGAAAGGCTTTTCCTTTTGTTGCTGATCCTTTCCTTTCCTCCTCCTCTCTTAGTTTCAGCTCCACTTCAACCTTGGTTGTTGTAGTTAGCTCGACAAGATAAAGGTTGCTTAGATGATTTCTGATGTGAGCAGCTATCTCAGAGTTGGAGGGGTTGAAAAATGGCTTCTCTACTAACTCAGCAATATCAAATCTGCTTAAGCATAGTAGAGATGAGAGGAGTCTTCAAACCTCCACTGGATGATCTTCTTTCTCTCTCTCAACAACAAAGTTGTGAGAAGAGTCTTCAAACCTCCATTAGATGATATTATTTCTATCTGCTTAAGTGAGCTGCTATCTCGGAGTTTATCTCTCCATTCCCTCTCTCAACAACAAAGTTGTGAGAAGAGTCTTCAAACCTCCACTAGATGATCTTCGTTCTTGGCACAAAGAGATTAGTTGGCACTCTATCCCCCTTTTTGAAATCCAGTAGATTCACTAGCCTTCTTTTTAGCTTCTTCTCTTCATCATTTTGAGAATCAGAGTTGAGGCCAAGGAGTTTAACACCTTGGTCCAGTGTTCCTCTAGGCAGATCAATGAATTGATCGCTTTTGAGGGAACATGAGGAGCCATCAACATAAGTCAATTTGACAGACTCCTCCTCATAAGAGATGTCGCTCAAAATAGTATACTTAATGAGCTTCATCTTGATCTCCTTAAACTCCTCTAATGAGAGATGTTTGCATGGCCGAGGGGATGGTTTTAGTGGTTGTTAGGTAGGTAGTGGTGTATGGGTTATGGGAAGTGTTTTGGATTTGAGGATGGGCAGTAGAGGTGGTTTACTGATGGTGCAGGTACGGAGGATGGTGTAGGTTCAAGGGTGTATGGTTTAGAGGTGGGTTCTATTTTGAAGGGAAATGGGAAAGGGGTTGTTTCAGGTTGTGGTTGAGATTAAGGTGTTGGTTTGAAGATTATCCCATGTCCCCTTCTATACATCTCCTTCATTTTCCTTGAGTGAATATCAGTCTTGATGTTACTGACATGTCATTGCAAGGTCTTCTCAGACATGGGACCAACCTGTCTGCCAAAGAAGCCATGAGCCCAGAGATAGTCCTCATTCAGGCCTTGTCACCTATCTTCCTGATAGCATCAAGTCCTACTTCTTCCTTCTTCTTCTTCACCCTCAATTTCTCCTTTGTAGCTTTCTTTTTCTCCTTCTCCATTTGATCTTGCTCTTTGTTGAAGAGCCATAAGATCATATCTTTATTATGTGGAGACAATTCTTCTGGAGAGAAACCCCTAAAGATCAGGAAAGTTATCCTTTTCCTCCTTAGCTGCAAGTCAGCTCCTTTTTCCTTCTTCTCCATCTCTTCCTTTATGGCCAACCTTGTTGCCTCTTCTCTTTGGTCACTTTGTAGTAGGGTTGCCTTCTCAAACTCAGTTATTTCATCTAATGGTAGCAAAAGCACTTCTTCATTGACAGCTCCAAGCATGACAAGCATGTCATTGATTTCCACCCTTCTTCTATTGTTGATGACCTCCTGGTTGGCTACAGCTGCTTTGCTGCTTGCAACTAATAGCATCCTAGTTAGAAGTCGTCCTTTCCTTTTTTAGCTTCTCTAACCTTTCCTCCTCCTGAAGCTCTTTTGCGTTCATCTTCCTTATTCCCTTGACATCTTTGGAAGTGCTAGACTATGGGCGTTCTTGGATGGAAGTTTGAAGTTGAGAGATGGTGATTGGAGCTTGTTGTAGTGAAGTTGCTTGAGTGAGAGGTAGGCTGAGAAAATCCTCATTGTTCACCTCAGATGCTAGTTCTAGAATTTCATCTTTCATAACCAAATCCTCGGATAGAGAAAATAGCCCTTCTGTGGCTTCCATCTCAGCTTCGGAATATTGAAATTGTTATTTCGAGACTTTAACTTCTACTTTGAAAGTATGTGGCAATGCACTATTTGTCCCAACATAGTTGATGGGCCATCGGCTTCCATTTCCCCTTTGAAATTAATATCGGGTTCTATGTAGACCTTAGATTGACCAAATTCTTTGACAGTGGTAGAATGTGCATTCAACCTCTGAAACTCTTCAACTCCAAAATATGCCACAGCAACATTTTGTTCAATTGAAGATCCAAGCAGGAACTTAGAGATGAACTTGTTTAGATCTTGGAGCATCCGTTGATCCATTTGAAGAACAATTGGAGGAGGCTCAGGAAAAAATGTTGCTTGATGAGCAGGGTATCTTGGAGCTAGAGATGTTAAAGCTTGACCCTATGCTTCCACATGTGTTTGCCTCCTGATATTCTTCCCCTTTATGGTATCATCATCTTGAGAGCTAGATAAGCTAGAGGAAGAGGTCAATTAGACCTGAATGGGTACATGCCTAATTGATCTCTTAATCTGTTTCTCAGCTAGTTGAGCCTTAAGATTGTTAATCTCAAGTTGTTGAGTGGTAGACCTATACTCTAAAGTCTTAACCTTAGATTCAAGATTTGGGAATCTAGAAAGTGGGTCTTGAATTTTGAATTTTAGACTTCCTCATCTTCTTTTGATGAATCATGAGGAGATGAGGTAAGAGACTCAGTATGTTCATCCTCACCACCAGATGTGGTTTCATGGCACCCTGGTTTTCCATGCATGATGATGTCCTCTTTAGAGGCATCAAAGGGCATAGTTGTTGTAGATTCAGACTCAGAAATGTTACCACAGCCTGGAGGATCTAATGAGGCTCCTTCAGTAGTGGTAGTTGAATCTACATAAGTTCCCTCCACATCAGTGGGACTCACCTTAGTTGGTTTTTAGTGATGGGGGCTAGATAAAAGACGTCCCTCTAGGCTTTGTTGTTCCTTAAGAGGGTGTTGTGAATCAACTTCAATGCCATGAAAAGACATAATCTCCTCATCAGTTCTTATTAATAGGTCAGTAAAGGATATAGAAGTTACACCTAATGACCCAGGAGGTTGATTAATGTCTATTAGCATTGTGCCTATGGTGGGGTGTCCCTTTTTGGCTTCTCATGGGAGTATAGAGACTCACCCTAAGGGATTTTTGTTTAGGTTTCGGGCTTAAAGGATTGAGACTAAGGAAATTCAAATCCGATATTAAGGTCAATGGTCAAGGAAGATGAGACCTCTTAGTGGTAGCCCATGTTTCCACTCTAGTCTTTTTGGTTAGAACAGGAAGGGCTTGATCAATCAGAGTAGACTGAACAGATTTGTGTATTTGATGAGCTGAGAAGGTAGAACTGGGAATGTGAGGGTGGTTGCTGGTGTGGGTTCATCACCTATGGGGTTAACAGGGATATCACCAAGAGCTACAAGCTTAATCATACCTAGAAGAAGTGGAGTGTTTCTTCCAGTGAAGTTGGTGGATATCCTTTTAAGAATCTTGAAGATGGTCGGCCTCATGTGAGGGACTAGAAGAGCAGCTGCACAAACAACCTTGCACTAGTCCAATTCACAATTAATTAGGCGCTAGATGAACCTGGGATACATGTAGAATGTTCCCTTTTGAAGGCTTCTCATCAATTTATTCAACAAAAATTTAGAGTAGTTAAAGCGGAGGCCTCTTACCAACCCGTGAACTAGACAACCTAGTTCATATGGGATTTGATCTCGTCCCCCTGAATTGTTTGACAAGCAGTGAACAACAATATGCAGCAAGAACTTCCACTGGTATGAGAAGTTAAATTTGTAGACAGTGGACCTACTGACATAACCTCCATATCCCATTAAGGAATATGTTTTGTCAGCGTCAGTCTTAGGGAACTCCGTTGGTGAACCATCATCGTGAAGCTCGAGATGCTCCCTCATGAGTTGTTCAGATATGATCAACTCCTAGTCACAAATTCTGAACATCAAAACCCTACCCCATTCTAGGTTATGATCTGTGCATTCCCCCAAAAATCATCCATGTGGTTTGACTACACATTGGGCTTCACAGTCAGGGCTGTGAAGTAAGTGGATTCTGTTAGAAAGGAGATGATTTCAGAGAAGTTAGCATCCATGGATGAATCCAAGAATGCAACTTGATTGTGCTGGGGGTTAAGCGCCATTCAGAAAGAAGCAAAGATTAATATGGGTACGTCGAAATATTTAAATGGATGAAAGTGGCGGATGGATAAGATGAAGTAATGGTTTGGGTATGATGTGACAAAGGCGGTAAGGTTAAACCCATTTAAAATATTCCGACATCATTAAGAAAATCTTTACATTTTACAATTATGGGGCCAAAAGATTTACGTTACACGGTAAGGTCTTCTTCCGAGTACAAGAGATTTCCGAACGTAACCTTCTTCCAAAGCCAACTTAACTTCCGAAGGTAATTTCATATTTCCGAGAGTAAAATGCTTTCCGAATGAAGAATTTGTAAGCTTCGGAAGTAGATCTGATAAATTATTCAATCGCTTCTTTCGAGATTAAAATTTTTACGAGAAGAAGATTTCCCTTGGAGAAATTTTCCTTCAGAAGATATATGAAACATCTTCCAAAGGTTAATTTCTCTCTGGGAGAATCTATACTTAGAAAGATTTCAAAGATAACCATTTGTAACATGGCTTAGATTGATTTGACAAAAGACATTGCACAGTTGAAAAGTTTCTTAAAGGAGATAGACTAATCAATGTTTATCATCCCTAAAGTTGCAATGACATACTGGATTTTTAGTAATGGAGATAGCACTATTGTTGTTAATGTGGATAGGAGTGCTCATGAAGTTGAATCCATTGTCTAGCATCTTATTCTAAATCCATAGTAGCTGAGCAAAGCAACTTGCAGCCGCAATGTATTCAGCTTCAGAAGTAGATGTAGAGACATAGGATTGCTTCTTGCATTGCCATGAGATAATCCTTCCACCAAGAAATTGACAGCCTCCTGATATTGATTTCTTATTGATGTTTCAGCCACCGTAGTCACTATCAAAATAACCATAGAGATTGAAACTGCTCTTCCTTGGATACCAAAGACCTAGTTTAGGTGCTCCTTTAAGGTATCTAAGGATCTTTTTGGCAGCAACTAGGTGAGATCCCTTTGGAGTAGCCTGATATCTTTCACAAATGCATGTGACAAACATGATATCAGGTCTACTTGCAGTGAGATACATCAGAGACCCGATGCTTGCCGTATACGTATGCTGATCAGTATCCTCCCCCTCAGAGTCAAGACAAAGATTGTGGTTTCTGGGTATGGGTGTCTTGGTTGGCTTACAATCTTTCATGTCAAATCTTTCTAAGATGTCAAATACATACTTAATTTGATTGATAAAGAACCCTTCCTTAATCTATTTTACCAAAATTCCAAAAAAGAAATCCATCTTTCCCATGGAACTCATCTCAAATTTCTTCTTGATAATGGTCTCAAAGTCTCTACATATTTGGTCATTTCAGGATCCAAATATGATATCATCAACATAGACTTGGACGAGCAAAATATCTTTCCTAGACTACTTTATGAATAAACTCTTGTCAATGGTGCCTCTAGTGTAGCCATTTTTCAAGAGAAATTGAGACAAAGTCTCATACCACATCCTAGGTGCTTGGTGCAACCCATATAAAGCTTTACACAACTTGCACACATAGTTAGGATGTTGTGGATCTTCAAATCCTAGAGGTTGACACATATAGACTTCCCTATCTATATCCCCATCAAGTTGGTAGACAGTAAAATTCTTGGATGCAGCATAAGCAAGAAAGATCCTTACTGTCTCAAGTCTTGCAACTGGTGCAAAAACATCAGTGTAATCAATTCGTTCCTCTTGGGTGTATCCTTGAACTAGCGGTATTGCCTTGTTTTTGATTATCAAGCCTCTATCATCTCTCTTGTTTCTAAAGGCCCATTTCGTGCCTATTGGTACTTGGCCAGATGGTAGCAGACATAGGTTCCAAAACTTTTTTCTTTTGAATTGAAGCAATTCGTCTTGAATTAATTCAACCCAGCTACTATCCTTTAAGACTTCTTCTACTTTCTTCGGTGCCATCTGAGACAAACAGCATGAGTAAAGGCAAACATTCCCATTGTGATTTTGTCCCCTAGTTCTCACACCTTTAGAGACTTCTCATATGATGTTCTCAGCTGGATGAGTGTTATGAATCCTGAGCCTAGTAATCACCTCCAATTGCAAAGATAAATCCAGATTGGAAATATTTTGCTCAGGAGCTTGAACACTTCAACAAACTATTGATTCAAACTCATTCATTAAGGACTGATTGAATGAATGGGAAACACCATCATCATTTGTTGGATGTGAAGCAGCATTAACAGTCTCTTATTCCTTTAAGATGTTACTTTTATCAGCTTGGTGTTATGTAGTGTCACTAGATGAGTTTTGAGGCTCACTAGGTGGACCAATGGTTGAATCTCAACTATCTCTTGAAATAGTTATGATTTCAGATCTTAAGATAGTAGGAGCTTGATCTTCAGCTACTCTTAGAGAACTTGAACAAGGGTTGGGTAAGTCAAACAGTTGATCATCATCAGAGTCACTTTCAGTGCCTGTTCCAGCTGAAACATTCTCACAAGATGGCATAGAATAGTTGGGAAACAATTCTAACTCAAAAATATGATCAGGGCCATTCCCCATAACACAATGAGTATGTTTAGTGACAACAATGTTAGGTGATTCCTCAAATTGTTGATTTTTGATGTTATGAACTGTTAGGGACCGTGTACGTACGAAGTACTAACTGATAATGCGTGTATACCTAATCAAATAGTGCGGAATCCTATTTGATTGGTGATCCAATCAGTGAGAACGTAGTTTCGATCAATCTAACGATTAATGAAACGTTAAAAATGATTAGAATATGATCAACTACGAACTATGAAGTTGGAACAGGTTCTCTGGAGTCTCTGGATGGCTAGGGTACGAATATGAGTCAAAATTTTTGAAGTGTTCTGTTTTTTCACGAATTAGGTGGTATTTATAGGTTAGGGTTTGTCAATCGTACGACTGAATCATACGATTGATCCATAGGCACGACTGAAGGTTTAGTCGTGCGACTGAGCCAATCTTATTTCTCAATCGTTCGACTGATCCAGTCTCCTAGTTCACTCGTGCAACTGGTCCATTAGCATGAAGTATTCATGCAAATGGTCCATTAGCATGGTCCATTCACATGAAGACTTCATACAATTAAGTTTGAACATGTTTCTCAATCATTATTGACTAAGTACTCTGCACAATAACCTCAAACCTATATAGTTAGTTTAATATTCTTGATTACACAATAAACAACGAAACATTAAACATTAAAAGCATCAATCACATATTGCATTTCATTCAACTCGTT
>BJCM01162827.1:0-19930 GCA_018326385.1 Flaveria bidentis
AGAGGCCATGCTGTATCAGAAGTCTGCATCGGAGTGTCAGAGACCATACTTGTGTCCACTGGTTCATAGGAGTGTCTTCCGAAGGTTAAATGGCTTCGGAAGAGTAAGTACTTCCGAAGCCACTTATACTTCGGAAGAGGCTGCTTCTTCCAAGGCTTGGAGACTTCTTCTTTTCATCATACTTCGGATGTGTTCTTTAGTTTATTCTGCTAAGTCATGAACTTCGGAAGTATGCACTTGTCTTCGGAAGTAGAGAAATGTCTTCGGAAGTTGATCTTTCTCTTTGTCTTCGGAAGAACTATACAACCTTCGAAAGTTCCATGTTATGCTTCGGAAGCCTTTGCATGCAACATCAAAATAACTTAAGTGACATATTTTTGGTTGCATTAGCCTTCTTCTTGATCCAACACCCTCCAACTCCAAAACTGCAGCTCACATCAGAAGTCATCTTAGCAGCCTTCATCTTGCTAAGCTAACCGTAAAAGCAAAGATTGAAGAGGAGTTGAAGCTGAGAGAGAAGGAAGACAAGGAAAGGTCAACCACCAAAGGCAAGGCCTTTCTACAGATGGTGGAAGGCCCAAAATTGGAACCAATAGTTAGATGGGAATATGACTATAGCTCCCATCAACTAAATCTCTTCAGAGGTACCCAATAGAACGTGCATTTCATTCAAAGTGATAGACTAGATCTCCTGTGCACAAATGATTTGTACAAACTTCTAAGCACCACTTCCGGGAAGAACAAAGAAACAGATAAATATATGCTTTCCTTGGTGCTGAAAGTTATGAAAAACAGGAACAAGTCAGGTTTTGGTAGCATCAGGCTAGGGGGAGTTTTTTGGATCAAGAAGAAGGCTGGTGCAACCAAAACTAATCACTTAGACTATTTTAATACAACTAATAAAGGACTTCCAAAGCTAAGTGTGGAACTTCCAAAGGAAAAGGAGTTATTCTGAAAACAAGTGTAAGATCAACTTCCAAAGATAAACTCCAACTTCCGATGACAAGGTATTCACTTCCGAAGATCAAGACTTTGAAGAAAAATAAGAACTCAACTTCCGAAGTATGAAAAAAAGAAGAAATCCTTAAGCCTTTGAAGACGTAGCCTTTTCCGAAGTATAAGTGGTTTCGGAATAACTTGTTCTTCCAAAGACAACTAACCTTCGGAATACACTATTATGAACCAGTGGACATAAGATGGTCTCTCTGTCACTCCGATGCAGACCTCTGAGATACTGCATGGCATTTTCTCAAAATCCATGTGGTTGACCATACTTTATTCCACTGTTCACCTTTATCAGTTAGTATAGTTGCCAACTTTAGTTGGTGACAAAAGTTAAGTCATGGACATGTCATGACTACCATATCTTAGATAATGCAAGTGTTAAGTGAAAAAAACCGTTCCTTCAAATACTCTAGGCGCATGGGCACTATTTGGGTGCATGGGGTTTTGGGAGCATGGGGTTTTGGGCGTCTGGACACTTAGCCAAATTTAGTCTTTTCAAGGCGCATGGCTACTATTTGGGTGCATAGGGTTTTGGGCGCATGGGAACACTTAGGCAGTTTATACCGTTGGGCGCATAGGCCACAGTTTGGACGCATGGGCAATCTAAGTCACACTAAATCAACATAAACCAGTCCCCAATCATCATCTAACATGTTCTAAGCTTATTTCATACATTCTAAGCCATAGAAACACATTCGTAACATCATCATAACCATAAACAAACCCAAATCAAACCCCACCCGCAAACACATTCACACACATACATACGGGTGAAAACCCATTTTATAAAAAGGTTCATACATGAATTTCTAGCCCCAAATCAGTTTAAAACAAGTAAAAGGGGGATTCTAGAACTCACCTTAAAAACCTCTTGGGTATGACTTCCTTCAAAACCCGAATGCAGTTGAGTTCTACCACCTAGAAACCCACCAAACAAACAGAACCAAACACACAAACACACATAAGCATGCAACCGAGGCAAAGGCCAGTCAAGAACAACATAAAACCATGAATTCTTACCTTGAATTTAGTCTTCTTCTTGTTCTTCTTCTAAATATCTGAGAGTTCTGCTCTTCTTTCTCTCTCACTAAAGAAATCTGAATGAAAAGGTATGGTATGACCATTTATGCGGCCATACCACCTTTATTCTCCAACTTTCAAACTTTTGTCCTTTTGGACACTTTTAACCCTTCAACTTGGGTTTTATAGCTTTTCTTTCTTTTCTTTCACTTTTATTCTTTCTTTCATAACTCTAAAAATAACCGGGTGTTACAAGTCCACCCTCCTTATATAGGTTTCGTCCCCGAAACCTGTTATTCCTCAAACAAATGTGGGTAATGCTGCCTTATATCCTCTTAAGTCTCCCACGTAGACTCAGATCCCTTCTTGTGCTTCCACTGTACACGCATAGGGGGGAACCACTTTATTCCTTAACCTCTTCTCCTTATGATCAGTGATCGCAACTGGTTGCTCCACATAATTGAGCCGTTCATCCACCTCGATATAACCCAGTGGTACCCCATATCCTCGTCAGCCAAACACTTCCTCACATGAGATACATGGAATGTTTGGTGAATTCCACTTAACTCATCTGGTAGCTCCAACCTATAGGCCACCTCTCCTACTCGAGCAATGATTCGGAAAGGCCCTATGTACCTTGGGCACAACTTGCCCTGCTTTCTAAACCGAATGATACCTTTCCAAGGTGAGACCTTCAACATAACTCTATCACCCACCTGGAACTCAATCGGTCTTTGCCTTGTATCGGCATACGACTTCTGCCTATCCTTAGTTGTCTTCATGAAGGCTTTGATCTTTTAGAGCTTCTCAGTCGTAGCCTCAATCACCTCAATACTTCCCAACTCTTTCTGACCAATATCACCACAACACATAGGCGTTCTGCATCTCCTACCATATAGCATCTCATAAGGGGGCATACCAATGATAGCATGATAACTATTGTTATCTGAGAACTTAGCTAACGGTAAGTGGTCATCCTAATTTCCTCCAAAGTCAATGCACATGCCCAAAGCATATCTTCCAGCGTATGAATTGTCCTCTCCGACTAACCATCCATTTGAGGATGATAAGCCGTGTTAATGTGTAACCTTGTCCCTATCACGTCGTGGAATTTCTTCCAAAATTTAGATGTAAACCGGGTGTCACGATCAGACACAATAGACACTAGCACACTATGACGAGTTACAATCTCCTTGATGAATAGATTCGCCAACCTCCAGGATGAATATGTCTCGCGGATTGGTAGGAAGTGAGCACTCTTCATCAGACGATCAACTATCACCCAAATAGCATCATACCCTTTCACGCTACGTGGCAACTTCGTAATAAAGACCATGGTGATTTGCTCCCACTTCCACTCCGGTATATCCAATGGTTGGATCTTTCTATACGGCTTTTGATGCTCGGCTTTCACTTGTAAAAAGTAAGGCACTTACTCACATACTCCGCCATATCGTGTTTCATAGCCGGTCACCAATAATCTTTCTTCATGTCGTGGTACAACTTCGTAGCATCGGGATGAATAGAGTATTGAGTTTTATGAGCTTCATCCATAATTCTTCCACGTAAATTCCCGTAACGAGGAATCCACATTCGTCCAAATCAGGTTCTAACACCGAGTGTGTATTCACCCAACTCCACGAACAGACCTCTCATTCTTTCAGAGTTAAGATGATCTTCCTTCAATGACTCATCTTGAGACTCTTTAACTTGCTTCATCACATCAGAGGTCATGACGAACTAATAAGCCTTCACTAGAATTGGCTCGGGTCACTCTTTTTGGCTAAGAGCATCTGCCACCACGTTGGCTTTGCCCGGATGGTAATGGATCTCGTAATCATAATCTTTTATGAGCTCCAACCATCTCCTCTGCCTCATGTTCAAGTCTTTCTACTCGAAGAAGTACTTCAAGCTCTCGTGGTTAGTGAATCTGGTGAATTTCGTTCCGTATAAGTAGTGCCTCCAAATCTTTAATCCAAAGACCATAACTACTAGCTCCAAGTCATGAGTAGGATAATTGACCTCATGAACCTTTAGCTATCGGGATGCATAGGCTATAACCTTTACCCTTTGCATTAACACACATCCCAACCGCGAGTAGGAAGCATCCGAATAAACCACCAAATCCTCGCTTCCTTCAGGTAATGACAAGATAAGAGCTTGAGTTAACCTAGCCTTTAACTCCTCAAACACCTTCTCTTCATATTGACCCCATACAAACTTCACATATTGCGGATCAACTTAGTCAACAGAGAAGCGATCTTACAGAAGTCTTCAATGAATCTCCTATAATAGCCCGCCAAACCCAAGAAACTTCAAATCTCAAATGGCGTCTTTGGTGACTTCCATTGCATTACCGCCTCCACCTTTGCCGGGTCCACCATTATTCCTTCAGGTTTCACCACGTTACCCAAAAACTAAACCTCGCGCAACCAAAACACGCACTTGGAGAATTTAGCATATAACTTCTCCCTTCTCAACGTCTCCAACACCTCCTGAATGTGACCTGTATGCTCTTTCTCGCTCTACGAATAAATTAGGATATCATCAATAAACACGATCATTGATTTATCCAACATCGGCCAACACACTCCATTCATCAGGTTCATAAAAGCAGCTGGCGCATTGGTTAAACCAAATGACATCACGAGAAATTCATAATGTCCATAACCCGTACGAAAAGCTGTTTTAGGAATATCCTGCTCCTTCACTTTCAACTGATGGTAACCAGATCGAAGATCTATCCTCGAGAACCAACTGGCACCTTGAAGCTGATCAAACAGATCATCAATTCTTGATAAGGGGTATCTATTCTTCACTATCAACTTGTTCAGCTCACAGTAGTCTATACACATCCTCATACTACCGTCTTTCTTCTTCACAAACAGTACCGGAGTACCCCTAGGAGAGATACTTGGTCTAATGAACCCCTTATCAAGTAGATCTTGCAATTGCTCCATCAACTCCTTCATCACAGTCGGAGACAATCGATACGACGCCTTAGCAACAAGTTGGGCACCCGGTATCAAGTCAATCTGGAACTCGATCTCGCGGTCAGGTGGCACTCCTGGTAAGTCTTCGGGAAACACGTCTTGAAAGTCACACACCACCGGTACATCGGATAGTTGTGGTGTTTGCATATCCACATCCTTCACATAGGCCAAGTAGGCATTATATTCACGCCTCATGCACTTTTCCGCCACCGCCATCAAAATCACTTTCGGAATCATAGTGACCCAATCACCATAGACTGTCACCGAAATCCCGTCAGGCGCTGTCAATCGAATAATCTTCTTGCGAAACCCAATGTTCGCCTTGTAATCCGCCAACCAATCCATTCCTAGGACTACATCGAACCCGCCAAAGGTCATCACGAATGGTCTAATTGAAAACTTGTGACCTTCTAACTCTACATCACAACCTTCTATAATCTCAGTAATCTTGATAGACTTACCTATGGTAGTTTCTACATCAAAGGGCGTATCTATACTCCTACTACTAACAAGCAGTTTAGCACAGAAAGTAGTAGAAATAAAACTTTTACTAGCACCAAAATCAAATAACACAGAAGCTAGAGTTTGGTTTACTTGAAATGTACCAGACACAACACCTGGGTTCGTCCTAGCCTCCTCCTGCGTCATCGTGAATGTTCTGTTGCTCGCCCTCTGCCCTTCACCACCTGCCTTATTCACTCCTGAACCCTCAGCCCTCGGCTTCTTGCAGTCCCTCCTCATGTGGCCCCCCCCGCCATAGTTAAAACACCTCACTGCTTTGCATTCTCTCACCATATGGCCAGGCTTCCCACACTTGAAGCACACGTTCAATCCCCATCTACACTCTCTGGTGTGCTCCTTTCCACACTTGCCACACCTCTTCATCCCTGCACCAAATGTGACCTTACGTTGGTCATTCACCCACGCACCTTTGTTGCTTGGAGTGTCCCCACCACGTCCAACCCGCTTCCCATTCCAATTCCGGTCACCACCACTCTTCTTGCTAACTTCAGCCACCACCACAGTCCATTCATCATACAACCTCGCCCCCTAGTCAACTTCCGACCTAAACGTGCTCGGTCGGGTAGCGATCATGTGCCTACGGATATCCGTCGGTAGCCCTTCGATGTATCTCTTGATCTTTCGTGACAAAGGCGTCATTGGATCTGGCACCAGCCATGCCATCTCATTGAACTTCGTGGTGTATTGCTGATGTGTCATGGTCCCCATCTCCAGTTGCAGGAACTCCTTCTCCACTTTATTATCTCTTTATGAGGACAAAACTCCTCAATCACTAATTCTTCAGCTCCGTCCACTTCATCCTACCAATTGCCAGACTACCCTCGACTTGGACGTATTGTCCTACCAGCACAAAGCTGAGTCTACAATCGAGTGGGTAGCAAACTTCACCTTCTGGTCTTCCCGACACTCGCTAATTTCAAGTACAACCTCCATCTCTCTCACCCATCAGTGAGCAACAACAACAGTGCCATTACCATCAAAGGTAGGGGGCTTGCATTTTTGAAATGCCCCATAGTTGTAGCCTCGTGCCGCCTCCTGCACATGCTCTTCTTCTTTCTCCTCATCATCGGAGAGAAAAATCTCAGTCTCTGGTTGCTCCCATCCTCCTGAAGATTTGTTCCTCTCTCTTCGTTCTCCTTCCCGTACAGCCTTATTCATTTCTGTCACCATAGACTGTAGGATCGTCTGCATGACCTCATGCACCTCTTCAACAACAACCTCCTTGACTAAGGCTCTTAAGTTAGCACTTTCATCCCCAGCTTCTGGACGAAGGGTCTCGGGTTCTTCATGAACCACCTCTTCAGCTCTAGGTCTCCCTCTCGTGACACATGGTTCAGCACCACGTCCACCACGACCTCCACCGTGTGAAGCTTTTGACGATCTACCACCGGCCATCCTATAAACACACTATAAGATTCAAACACTAATACAGTCATTCAAGGGAGTAGCTCAGTTTATGTCAAGTATAGTAAGTCCCTAATTATAATGGCTAGTTGTGGTTAGCCATTTACTCTACTCTTCATACCCCAAGCGTTTTCTATCCTGATTACATCAGTATCTAAATATATTAACACTTAAACCACATAACATGCGCACATAATGCCGGTTAACATTAAAAAAATACCTGATGGCACGCATCTACTCGAACTGGCATCCCTTCCCTTTCCGTACCATTTTCAGTTTATGTTTAGGTTTCTTTTGAAAATTTACCTGTTTCACTTAAATTTTAGCTCTTATACCAACTTGTAAGACCCCAACATTGGGACGCTTAGAACTGGTCGATCATCACACATAAAACATATATTTACATTAACTTTAATAAAACAATACAGCGGAAATATTTAAACAAACATTTCATTTCATTATAATAATCGTGTTTGCAAAATAATACAACATTCATTACAAAACATCGTTTGTTCGCATTACAATGTAAAAACATTATACAAAATAATGACATCCAAAATGAGCCAAGTAGCCACCCCGTGCCATCCTCAGCTACATTCACCTGCCAACTGGAAACACATAAAAGTCAGTGTTACTGAGTGAGTTCTAGTTTTAAAATAAAATATACTTTACTTTCTTTCAAAACCATTCTTTATATTGTTATGCGATCAAGCATCATACGTATACATAGATAATATCATTATTATCTTTATCATTCGTTCGTTAACTTTCATTCACTCATCGTACGTCATTAACATTCATTTTCATTCACTTTCATTCGTAATCTTCCTTACTTATCTTTCGTACGTTCATTACTTCCAATGACATGTACATTACCCCGAACATTGTCCATGAAGCTAATTACTGGGCCTGAGTTCTTTCATAGACCTCGATCATTATGCACGAAGCTAAGTCCAGTACCTAAGGAAAGTACGCACATCACTTATCTGTTCTCTTTCATTTCGGACCAATGCCATATGCTATACCCCGAACATTGTGCAGGAAACTGGTTAATGGGCCTAAGGTCTATCATAGACCTTAAACATTATGCACGAATTTGACTCCAGTACCTAGGGCAAGTGGCAAGACTTTCTAGGGTAGCTAACCCGCACATAGTTGAGCCAACACCCTTCATTGGGTGTGAATCTCCATACTTTGCTTGCAAGACTTTCTTACTTTCATTCATTCGTTAATGCATGCATTCTTTCATTACGTTCCTCTTTTCATTATCTTCCACTCTACGTTACATAATACATTTCATTTCATTCATAAACATTCAACGTAAAGTCATGGAAAATAAACAAACACAACAAGGAACATGAACATAATCATACAAGTCATCACCATACAAGGCACCATCATACATGACATAACAATCATCATACATGCCATAACATACGCCATATATCATAAAGTCAACTTACTTCTCCCCCGGGAACATCCCAAGTCAAAGCCTACATTTCACTTTTTCCCCAAAAATCAAAAAAATAATCCAAGTCTTAGGCGCATGGGCACTATGCAGGCGCATAGCCTTTCAGGCACATGGGGAACACTTAGGTGCATGGGGAACTTCTGGGTGCATGGACACTATTGGGGCGCATGGCCAACACCTAGTCATTCCGAGCAATACTCTAGGTGCATGGGCACTATTGGGCGCATGGGGTTTTGGGCGCATAGGGTTCTGGGCGTTTGGACACTTAGCCAAATTCAGTCTTTTCCAAGCACATGGCTATAATTTGGGTGCATGGGGTTTTGGGCGCATAGGAACACTTAGGCAGTTTATACCGTTGGGCGCATGGGCCAGTGTTTAGGCGCATGGGCAGTCTAAGTCACACTTAATCAACATAATTCAGTCCCCAATCATCATCTATCATGTTCTAAGTTGAATTCATACATTATAAGCCTTAGAAACACATTCATGACATCATCATAACCATAAACATACCCAAATCAAAACCCACCCGCAAACACATTCACACACATACATACGGGTGAAAACCCATTTAATAAAAGAGTTCATACATGCATTTCCCGCCCTAAATCAGTTTAAAATAAGTAAAAAGGGGATTATAGAACTTACTTTAGCAACCTCTTTGGTATGACTTCCTTCAAAACCCAAATATAATTGAGTTCTACCACCTAGAAACCCACCAAACACACACAACCAAACACACAAACACACATAAGAATGCAACCGAGGCAAAGGCCAGTCAAGAACATCATAAAACCATGAATTCTTACCTTGAATTAAGTCTTCTTCTTGTTCTTCTTCAAAATATCCAAGAGCTCTGCTCTTCTTTCTCTCTCAATAAGGAAATACGAATAAAAAGGTATGGTGTGACCATTTATGCAGCCATACCAACTTTATTCACCAAATTTCAAACCATTGTCCTTTTGGACACTTTTAACCCTTCAACTTGGGTTTTATAGCTTTTCTTTATTTTCTTTCAATTTTATTCTTTCTTTCATAACTTTAAAAATAACCGGGTGTTACACTTTGTCTTTCTGAAGTTAGAGTTCCTTTTCAAAAGCTCTTTTAGTCTTGACCTTTGGAAGTTTATCTTTTGCCTTTTTCTTCAATAGTTGCACAAAAAATGTTCTAAGTTTTTATTTTGGTTGCACCAGCCTTACTTGATCTAACAAACTCCCCCTAGGCTGATGCTACCAAAACCTCACTTGTTTCTACTTCTTAAAACTTTCAGGACTAAGGAGTGAAGGTGTTTGTCTATCTCTTTGTTCTTTCCAGATGTAGTGCTGAGAATTTTGTACAAATCTTTCGTACACCTCGGATTATGCCTGTCGCTCTGAATGATGTGTACCCTTTGTTGTGACCCAGTGAAGAGAGTTAGTTGATCGGAGTTGTAGTCATACTCCCATCTAACTATAGATTTCAATTCAGGACCTTCAACCATTTGTAAGGTTTTGCCTTTGGTTGCTGACCCTTTCTTTTCATCATTCTCTCTCATTTTCAACTCTTCTTCAATCTAGGACCCTGCAGTCAGTTCAACTAGATGTAGACTGCTCAGATGATTTCTAATGTGAGCACTATCTCAGAGTTGGAGGGATTGGAGAATGGTTTCTCTACTAACTTAGTAATATCAACTTTGCTTAAGTGTAGCAAAGAAGAGGCATTAAGCCTATTGATCTCAAAATTCTCTCTTTCCATAATAAAGTTGTGAGAAGAGTCTTCAAACCTCCACTGGACTATTTTCTTCCTAGGAACAAGATGTTGAGATGATAATTTGTCTTCCTTCCTAATGTCCAGTAGAGGCTTCAGCTTTTTTCTCAGTTTGTTTTCTTTTTCTTCTTCAAGAGAATCAGAGTTAGTTGCCAAGAGTTTAAGAGCCCGGATTAGTGTTCCTCTATGTAGATAAAGGAATTATTCTCTTGTGAGGGAATATGAGGAGCCATCAATGATGGTTAGTTTGATGGACCCCTCCTCACAAGAGATATCACTCCGAATGGTACTTTAATGAGCTTCCTTTTGAACTCCTTGAAGTCTTCTAAGGTTAGAGGTTTAGAGGGTTGAGAGGAGGACTTAGGTGGTTATCGGGTGGATGATGGTTGTGCTCTTGGGAGTGTTTTGGGTTAAAGGATAAGTAATGGAGGTGGTTTTTTTAATTGAATTGGTTTGGGAGAGGGTATGGATGAGGGTGTGTGCTAATGAGTATAAGATTCAAAGGTTGGTTTGGTTTTGATGGGGAAAGGAAGAGGTGTTGGTTTTGCTTTAGGTTGTGGTTGTGGTATGGGTTCAAAAGTCATCCCCTGTATCTTTCTATACATCTCATTCTTTCTTCCCGAGTGAATATAAACTTTGATGTCACTGACATGTCGCTTTAGGGTCTTTTTAGACATGGGGCCAACTTGCCAGCTAGAGAAACCATGGGTCCTGAGATAATCCTTTATCCAGGCTTTATCACCCATCTTTTTGACAGCTACCAGTTGTGCTTTTTCTTATTTCTTGTTCTTCTCCTTCATCTTTTCCCTGGAATCCCTCTTTCTCTCTTTGTTCATTTGGTCATGTTCCTTTTTGAAAAGCCAGAAGACCGTATCATTATCATGAGGAGAAAGTTCCTTAAGAGAGAATCCCCTAGAGCTAAAAAAAGCTATCCTTTCATTTCTGAGCAGTTGCTCGACTTCTTCTTTCGTTCTTAGTCTTTCCTCTTCTAAAGCCAACCTTGCTATCTCTTCTTTTTTGGGTTTGCTGATGGGGATTAGAAATCAAAGATCTCTTTACGCTTAGTTGATCTTTAGAGAGGTGTTGTGAACCTCATGGCATTGAAGAGACACAATTTCTTCATCAGTACCTATAAAAAGGTCATGAAGGATATGGAAGTTATGCATAATGACCCGGGACCTTGATCAATGTCTAAGGGCATTGAGCCTATGATGGAGTTGTCCATTTTTGGCTGCTCAAAAGAGTATAAAGACTCATCCTATGGGTTTTTAGCTTAGGTTTGGGGCCCATAGGATTAAGACTAAGGAGATTCAATAGCCATATTAAGGTCAATTGTTAAGGAAGGTTAGACCTCAGATTGAGTGGGAGCCTATGTTTACACTTTAGCCTTTTTGGATAGAATAGGGGGGACTTGTTCAATAAAAGGAGATTAAACAAGGGTTTGCTTGGAGCGTCTTTGGTATGTAATCTTGATGGGGTGAGAAGGAAGATTTGGCCATATGGTGGTTATTGTTGGTGTGGGTTCATCACCTGTGGGGTTAACAGGGACGTCACCAGGAGCCACTGGCTCAATCATACCGGGAATGCACTCAGTGTGTCTTCCATTGAAGTTGGTGGATACCTTCTTCAACACCATGAGATGGCCGGCCTCATATGAGGGACAAGTAGAGTTGTTGCATAAACAAACTTACTTTGATCCAGCTCACATTTGATTATGTGCTTAATAAACCGGGGATACATGTAAAATGTTTCCCTTTGAAGGTTTCTAATAAGATTGGTTAGCACAAATCTTGAGAACTATAGGCCTTTTACCAACCCCTAAACTAGGCATCCTAGTTCATAGGGAATTTGATCCCAGCCCCCAGACTTATTTGACAGATAGTGAAGGACTATGTGAAGCAGGAATTTCCAATTATTGGAGATATTGACTTGTCCACCGTTGACCTGCTCACATCACCACCATATCCCATCTGGGTATATGTGTCATCTAGGTTTGATTTGGGGAATTTCATAGGAGAACCCTCATCATGGAGCTTGACGTGCTCCTCGATGGTATGTTCTCAATTCCTGGCCACAAATGCTTGACCTAAGAACCCAAACTCCATTCAGGGTTTCAATCTATTCATTCCCCCAAAACTCTACTATTCGGTTTGAGTAAATCGTAGGATTGACAATTTGCGCAATGTAGTAGGTGGATTGAGTAAGAAAGTGGATAATATTGGAGAAATCAACGTCCTTGGAAGAGTCAGGACGCGACTTGGTTGTGTTGAGGGTTTAGTGCTATTAGTTTTGAGAAAGTTACAAAGGAAACAAGGTTGATTTTGGGAGTAAAACCAAAGATGGAGGAAACTTAGGACTGTGAAATTAGTAAAAAAATTAAGGAAAGAGGTCGGAAATATTTAAACGGGTGAAATGGCGAATGGATATGGTGAAATGGCAGTTTGGGGTATGATGTGACAATGGCGGTAAGGTTAAATCCATTTAAAATATTCTAACACCATTAATAAAATCTTTGCCCTTTTCTAAGTGGGGCCCAAAAGATCTCCATTACACGATAAAGCTTTCTTCCAAGTGTAATTTTTTTTCGAAGGTAATCTTCTTCCAAAGCCAAACTTACTTCCGAAGGTAAATTTATCCAATTTACTTTTGAGAGTAAGAAGGCCTTACGAGTGAAGAAGTATGTTAAGATTCAAAAATAGATTTGATATTTCATCAAAGGCTTCTTTCGAGACTGAAAAACTCTTCGGAAGATGAGATTAACCGTGAAGGAATTTTCTTTCGAAAGATATATATGACTTCTTTTGAGGGCTAATTTCTATTTGGAAGAATTTACACTTAGTAAATTTAGAAGAAATACTTTTTCTAACAGGGATTAGATTGTATTGACAAAGATAAGACACATTTTTAAAAGGTTTTCAAATGAGATAGACTAATCAATGTTTATCATTCCAATAGCCATAATAAGATATTTAAATATTTGTTCACCAAATGCCTTGGTGAACAAATCAACTTATTATTCTTTTGAGTCAACTTTGACTAGTTTAATCAGGTTTTTCTCATTAATATATCTAATGAAGTGACACCTAATGTCAATGTGCTTTGTCTTGGAGTGTTTGACAGGATTTTCTGTAATAGAAATGGCACTCTTGTTGTCAATGTGGATAGGAGTCTCCATGAAATTGAATCCATTATCTAACATTAGGTTTTGAATACACAACAGCTGAACACAACAACTATTAGCAGTAATGTATTCAGCTTTAGTAGTTGATGTTGAGACATAGGATTGCTCCTTGCATTGCTATGGGATTATCCTTCCAACAAGAAATGACATCTTTCTAATATTGATTTTGTAGATACATCATGTTCCTAGTTTATGAGCTTTAATGTAAGAGTCATTCATGTCTTACACATATGTAATGAATTGATTCAATGATATATAATATGTGGTTGATGCTTATTGATGTTTATTTATTTCATATAATTATTATTTTGAGTATAATTCATATGTATGAACTGATTATATAGGTTTGAAGTTATTGTACATAGTTCTTGTTCAATAATGATTAAGAAATGTGTTCAACCAAGTCGGATGAGTCTTCATGCAAATGGACCATACTTATGGACCATACGCATGAATACATGATGCTTATGGACCAGTTGCACGACTGAAGCATGAGACTGGATCAGTCGTATGATAGAGACATAAGATTGACTCAGTCGCACGACTAAACCTTCAGTCGTGCGTATGACTCAATCGTATGATTCAGTCGCACGATTGAACCATGCTAATGGTTCAGTCGTATGAATGAAAAGTACAAACTTATAAATTCCACTTAATTCGTGGAAAAACATAAGAATTAAGAACAATTCGATAACACTTCGAATATACATAAACCCTAGCCGTGCAGAACGTCCAGAGCACCCAATCCAACATCATAGTTCGTTCTTGATGGATTCCTACTCGTTCTTAACATTTAGTTTATTCTTATATCGATCAGGTTAACATTCTCACTGATTGGATCACCAATCAAATAGGATTCCGCACTATTTGATCTGGTTTCACGCATTATTAGTTAGTATTCCGACCGCAGACGGTCTTGAAAAGTGGTATCAAAGCTTTGGCTCTTGATTTTGCGTCTGACTCGATTAGTTTTGGTGTTAAATTTAATGTTTTCATTCAAAAGAGTCATTCTTTTGAGTCAAAAAGTGTTTTCGACATTTTTTGGCATTAAAGTTTCTATTTTTCACTATACGACAGATTATGGTTCTTGGGAAAATCGTGTTTTTGTGTTAAAGTGTCAAGATCTTAGATTTTTCCAAAATAGCAGCCGCACGACTAGCTCATTCGTACGATTGAACTCATTTGTACACTCCATTCGCACAACTGAACTCAGTCTCATTCTTCATTCGCACGACTGAACAACTCTAGTGGTTTGAGTCCATCCGTCTTGTTCATACACATGACTGAATCCAATCGCACGATTGAATTCATTCATACCCTTCATTCGCACAAGTGAACCATACTTGTAGTCTATTCGTACGATTGAAATTGTCATGTTCTCCATGTACCAAATTCATACAAATGGAAGATCAGTTTGCTGCGTTTACTACCGGGAAGGACTCGCGCATCCAAAACCTTCTGCTTCTGGAAAATGAGATAGTAAATCACAATAAACCGCCGAAGCTTATAACGTTAGATGACTATCCACAATGGAATCATCGGTTCGAGATTTACTTAAATGGAGTTGATCCCAATCTTTGGACATCCATCGAGACTGGTTACACGGTGCCAGTTAGTACTAATGGAGTCAAGCTAACTTTGGGAGGAATGAATGAAACACAAAAGATACTCTTCAATGCTAAGAAGAAAGTTTATGCTCTGTTGACTCAGTCAATACCGAAGGTCATCTTTCATCAGTTTTTTGAGAACAAACAGGCTAAAAAGCTATGGGAAGTTTTAGAGAAGAGATATGATGGTAATGAAACGTTAAAGGCGCTGAAGTCTATCTCAAGAAGGAGTTTGATAATTTCTCCTCAATTGGAAATGAGAGCCTCGATGACATAATTGACAGATTCTATCATCTAATGAGTGAGCTACACACTCATGGTGTAACCACATCAATGGAAGATAAAGTTTCAAGTTTTGTTGATGGGTTACCTGATAAATGGGATTCATTTGTGTCCAATCTCAGACAGTATAACACTTTAGCAACGCTGGATATAAATGACTTCATCTTGAAGTTAAGAGAGGAAGAACTAAGGATGAAGTACAAGTCAAAGAAAGGATCCTATGCTCAAAATCCTTCACTCTACAACTCAGATTCGTCTCCAGCTGTTTCAGGAGCACCACTCCAAACTGCATTTGTGTCCAGTTCATCTCCATCTTCCCAAACCACTGCTTCAGGACCAGAAATGTCAGGGTCATCCACTACCCAATATATAGTGCCTGAAGCCAATCCTACAAAGTTGAAGACCAAGAATCTCGGTAATATCACAGTGGAAGTTGCAAAAGAGCACATGGATCTTCGAGCAGCTGTTTCCAATCTTATGATGGTTTTGTCGCCGGGAAGATTGGAAATTGTCATCTTCCAAATGAAGATTACGAGCAGTTGATGAGAATGAGCTAGAGAGAATGGACATAATGTAGGCCTTGGCAAGTGTAGTCAGAAGAGCTAAAAAGTTTGTGAAGAAGACTGGGCAGAATCTAATAGCCACTAAGGACACAACATTTGGTTTTGACAAAACTAAACTAACATGCTTTAACTGTGGTGAGAAGGGTCACTTTAAATGTGAATGTGTAAAGCCCAAGAAAACAGGTTTTGGAAATCCATTTCCGACCTTCAACCGTCAAGACAAGGACACAATTGGAACTACTTCTTCAAGCAAAGAGACAAAGGCTCTTATAGCTCAAGGTGATGAAGGACAAGACTGGTCCTTTAGGTTTGTTTCTCCTAGAGAATCAAATATTGCCTTTGTTGAATCAGTTGATGATGGGTCTGCTAGTGAAGGTGAGAGTGCAGCAGATCAAGCAATGTCGGATACCGAAGAAGCTGCGAACATGGTAAATCACCTGGTTGAAGAGGAGCTTAGAGCAACAAGTTCAGAATCTCCAGCCACCGAAGGATCTATGTCTGTGTTGATGGCTGATTCAACCGATTCATCACAGGTAAGTTCTCTTGACTAGTTATTTGATAAACATGCTTGTCATGAATGTGACAGATATAGAGAAAGCATTGATCTGAAATTTGCTAGGTTATTAGAACATAATGATAACTTAGTAAATGATTTACAACTATGCACTGAAGCTAATTTTATATTAAAACAAAATGAGTACAGTTTTAAAGAAAAGATAGAACTTTTGGGGAAACAACTAAGGGAAACCAAGGTTGATGCCTTAAATCAATCAAATGATATAAAGTTTTATTTAAATTCTTTAGAAGAGACCAAAATGGAAAAAGCAGTTTTGGAAGTCGAGGTAAATTTGTTAAAACAAAAACTGCATTGTTAAAACAAAACTTAGTGAAAGAACGAAAAAATAGGGAAGGTCTGGGGTACAAAGTAGTTGCACCACCACATGAACTCCTTTTAAACACAAAATGTAGACCTATAAATGACAACCCAGTAAAGGACCATGTGGTGTCTAGTCCTCTGGTTAGTGATCCCGATTCCACAGTCAAACCTGTATAGAAGATCACTAGACAGAAGGAGCCTACTTTGAAATCTAAAGGTAAAATGCCGGTTGAGAATTTGGATGATGAAATTAAAAGGGTTAATGTAAGGTCAGGGTCATAAACGTCTACATCAGAACCCAAATTGACTAAACCAGTTAACCATAAATGTGGTAATCATCAAAGTCCAAATACAGTGCAAGTTAAAGATATTCAAACGTTAAAACAATTAGGTTTGTTAATAAGGATGCAACATCTAATAGAGAAATGACAAAACCCAAACAGACAAAGGTCACACCTTTACTCAACTCAAATTCACATAAATATTTTCCTCAGTCTGTTGAAGGAAGATTTTGCTACAATTATGGAAAACGAGGAGATATCTCTTCTAATTGTCCTTATTATCAGACTCCCAAAAAGAAAACTGAACTTAATGATACCAAAAAAAGTTTTACTCAAAGGAGATCTATTACTCCACCAAAGAGTATTAGTGAACCAAAAGTTCAAACAATAAGCCAATCATCTGTTTATCACCAACATGCCTTACACAAAACTGGCTTATAGAAAGAAAATCAAGTATAATGTCTGATAGTGAGGAGATTAAGAAGGAAGATATGCCCTCATCCTCTAAAGGATAATGGGTTGAGTTTATGATGTGTGATTCCTCCGGGTCACCCAAGCTAGTTAAGGCTTGGGTCCCAAATCTGAACTAATAAGTTTCTTTGAATGTGCAGGATGTCCGCTATAGTGCTATCACTAATACCTTGATTATTGATAGTGGGGCGTCCAGGCACATGATAGGGAATTCGTCTCTCCTTTTCAACGTTAGACAGATTAAAGGAGGACTTTCATTTGTTGTGAATAAAGGAGGCTACATCACTCCTCAAGGGGAAGTAGGAAACGAGAAAGTTAAGTTTGAAAAGGTCAACTAAGTTCAAAAACTATAGAACTACTTACTTTCAGTTTCCCAGATCTGTGATAAAGGATTTAAACTTGTATTTGACAACAAGAAATGCTACTTGTTGAAGAAGGACTATGTGATTGAGGAGGATAAAGTTCTTATGTCAGCTTCAAGATACAACGTTTTGTATGTCTTGGATATATCAAAAGCCTCCACAACTGATCAAACGGTTCAATGCTTCTTGTCAAAGGCAACTGAGAGGGATTCAATCTCCCAACATAGGAGAATGGGACACATTAATCCAAGGAAGATGAATCATTTAGTCCAAAATGACTTAGTGAATGGAGTAACTGTAAAAAACTTCCAACTTCTAGATTTTTGTGTAGCATGTAAGAAAAGGAAACAGACCAAGAATGGTCATAAGGCATTGCTCTTCCTCTTTAGCTTCTACACTTGGATCGGTTTGGCCCTGTTAGTACAAAGAGCATTGCTGGTGATCCGTATTACTCTGCAGTAATAGATGATTACTCAAGGTTCTCTTGGGTGATGTTTCTTAAAGCCAAATTAGAAACTTTTGAATCATTCAAACATCTAGTTACTACTTTGGAATCACACTACAAGCTGAAAGTAAGGCAGATCCGATCAGACAATGGAACAGAATTCAAGAATCAGTTGATGGAAGCATATTGTAAAGAGAGAGGAATTGTACATCAATTTACCTCTTCCTACACTCCACAGATGAATGGCGTTGCTGAAAGGAAAAATCAGAGCTTGATAGAGACTGCTAGAACAATGCTAGCTGACTCGAAACTGCCTATTTAATTCTGGAATGAGACAGTGGCTAATGCTTGTTACACGCTCAATCGAGTCTTAGCGGTTAAACGACATGGGAAAACATGTTATGAACTGCTCCAGCGACGTAAACCTAATCTGGAGTATCTAGAACCGTTTGGCGCACCGTGCATGCTGCTGAAGAAAACTCAGACGGGGAAATTTAGTGAGAAGGCAAAAGAAGGTATCTTTCTCGGATATAACATACCAGACAAGAGAGTTTATAATAACTCAACGGGTTAGGTATAAGTGTGGTGCAATGTTAATGTTCAAAGATATGCCAACCCTTGCTTGAAAAGGACCATCCTTCTTCTTCGATTATGATGGATTCTTTAAGTCCTTCAACCTCCCTACCTTACTTCATGATGATGAGTTATCGACTAAAATGATGTACGATGTTCTAAACACACCACCACAAGACTCGAAAGCATCAGTTCCATTAGAAGATTCCTCTAATCCTTTAGGAGAGCACTTGATGTTAGCAACTCATCTTCTGATGATGAAGCAGTTGAGACTGCAAATGTGGAACAGGAGGAACAGGTTCCAACTAATGAAAGTACACAAGCATCACATCCTGATGGCTCTAACACATCAGAACCTTATACTCCAACAGCTTCAGCTACTGAATCTGGGTTTCATAATATGGATAATGAGGTAGTTATTCACACCACTACAGGATCTCGGATAAATGTTTACCATCCCTTAGACAACGTCATTGGAGATGATCGATCAGGAGTAAAACAAGAAATCAGCTATACTCGGCTGATTATGCCTCCGTCATGGAAAAAGGCTACCTTCATGATGGTGCTTAGCGATGTTTTGTGTCTCAATTTGACCTAAAATATGTAAGTGACACAATAAATGATGAGGCATGGTTAAGTGCAATGCAAGAAGAACTCATACATTTCAAAAAGTTAGGAGTATGGACCCTGGTGGACAGACCAAAAGGTGATAAGGTGATTGGCACTAAATGGGTATTGAAGTGTAAGAAAGATGACCAAGGGGTCATAATCAGAAACAAGGCTCGACTTGTGTTCCAAGGGTTTAGACAAGTCAAAGGCATTGACTACAATGAAGTGTTTACACTTGTGGCTCGGATGGAAGCAATCCGTATCTTTCTGGCTTATGTATCCTACATGAAGATTAAAGTCTATCAACAAGATGTAAAAAGTGCATTCCTTCATGGTGAGATCCATGAGACGGTCTATGTCAATCAACCCAAAGAATTTGAGGATCCTTATCATCGGGATAGAGTTTACAAACTAGACAAGGCTCTCTACGGGCTCCATCAAGCCCCTAGAGCCTGGTATGAGAAACTCTCAACTCATCTGGTGAAACATGGCTTTCGCAGAGGGGTGATTGACTGTAC